>QLOI01000700.1:0-13512 GCA_003313605.1 Tuber umbilicatum | reverse complement strand
ATACCTCACCAGGCCCGTTAGCCTGGTCCTTTTGCCTTAACAATCTGTAGGCCTTAAAACAATAGTAACCTATAACAGTTACATTTATAGTGGAGGTTTGCGCCTATTTAAGCAAATAAATTCTAGGATTTAACGAAAAAAACAAAAATGCTCTGATAGGGGAGAGCAAGGAGGAAGTAAATATATCGGAAAAGGTAGAAGAAAAAAGTGGTTTTGAATGGTAATGAAGGTAAATGGTGCAAGGCAACAAATAAAATGGTCCATCAGCGACAGTGCGCTAAATACGGTAAATAGAGACTCGCGAGCCTCTATTCATAGACGTTAGGAAATGACTAGAGGTTTTAGAGGGGTATGTCTGTATACGAGTAGGTCTTCCGCCAATAATAGCCGGCGAAAGGCTCAAATTCCTATTGCAGGCTAACGGGAGGATATACAAGGGAACAAAGGAAAGATGACGGTGCCTGCAACAACGGACATGGGGCTCCCAAGGTTGGATTGGGGAGGCAATGGAGAAGGAGGAATGCCAAGATATTAGAGCGTAATAAATGGAGTAATTTTTGCTCCGGCTTCATCCCTTTCTTTTACAGTTGGTGGGGCGGGTACGTGCCCCCGGTTTCCACGGACTTTGGTGCCTGCAGTAGCTTCACTATTCCTTCGTATCCGTTCCAAGTAGCATGAGAGAGTGGTGTGTAGCCGTGTTTATCTGGCGTATCGGGGTCCACATCTCCCAGGTCCAGCAATAGTTTGACCACTCCTCCGTGTCCGTTGCAAGCGGCACCCCCGAGTGGTGTTAAACCATTCCCATTTGGGAGATTGAGGTCAACATCTTCCCGCTTCAGCAGTAGTTTAACCACACTCTCATGCCCATCAACAGCAGCGCACCAGAGCGGTGTCTGGTCATATTTATCGGGAAGGTTGGGGTCGACACCTTCTCGTTCTAATAGCAGCTTGACCACTCCTTCATGTCCGTTCCAAGCTGCACACCCGAGTGGTGTTCGGTCATCCACATCCCGGTAATTGGGGTCGACATTTTTCCGTTCCAGTAGTAACTCGACCACTCCTTCATGTCCGTTCCAAGCGGCACACCCGAGTGGTGTTAGACCATTCCTACCTATAGGATTAAGGCCCACATCTTTCCGTTCTAGTAGTAGTTTGACCACTCCTGCATGCCCGTTCCAAGCTGCGCACCCAAGTGGTGTCCGACCATCCACATCTGGGAGATTAGGGTCAATATCTCCGCGCTCCAGTAGTGCCTTTACTACTTCTTCACGTCCATTCCACGCCGCCCATGCGAGTGGTGTACTGCCCATCCAATCCCTTTGGTTGATCAGGCAACTTTCTGCGTTAATCAATGCAGTCACGAGTTCTACTATACCAAAGAATGATGCAAAGTGTAGTCCAGAGAAGAGTGGAGTATCGACGTCTCCGATATAACTGATGTGCAGTACTTGCTTTAAAAGTGATATAGCGGATACGTGGTCTTCGTACTGGTTCAAGAGCTCTAGTGCAAGGACCCTTGCGTGGTGTGAAAGTCCCCTGCTCGCATGTGTTCCCCAATATCTCGAAGAATATCTGAGGAATGGTGTATTTTGGTGGTCTGGGGGCGGGTGGGCCGGGAGGCTCTTGAGCTGCTCCGAGTTCAAGTAAGTCAAGCAGGCTTCTGCAATCATTGAGTGAGGTTTACTGAAGAGATCTGGAAGGGCGAAGAGATATTCTTGGACGGTAAAGTGAATTAACCGCACAGTAGAGGCTTCTTCATCAACTGCGATTAGACCTTGGCAACAGTCTAGTACTGTACTTATCGAAGGGATATTATCGAGATCGAAGTCCGTTGCTCCTATCTCCACCGCCAGCGCATGGCACAGCTCATCCACCTGTAGAGGTCGTTCCGAATGGCAGATCCACGTGAGTGTGGTTATCGCAAGTTTTGCCTTTTCCCCGCCCTGAGCCTTTATCCGCTCCAGTGTCACACCATATGCGTCCCCTAACCCCGCTCCATCATTTATGGATCTGAGCCTTTTCGCTCGGCGAGCGATCGTGGTCTCTCGAAGGATTGCATCGATATAGAGAGAAGCCAGTAGGAATCTGGATTCATAATATGTCAGCCATAGATCCCCGATAGTTTTCAACTTGCCCGGTTCCTACGTACGTTTCCGAACTTATTTCGGGAATGTACTTCATAATATTTGCCTCCAATGAGCCGCTCATTATATGTGGGGCAGTGTCATTTCTGAGTTTCCCACGGAGAAATCTGGCAACCCCATCTTCCATCGGCTGTATGGACACAAAGGTTGTTTCTATACCCAATTTCCCCACAACCTCACTTTGCACATGCGGTCTTCCGGTCACAAATATGCGAGTGTTCGGCGACCCTTGCAAAATCTGCCTTAGCGATTCAAGAACTACAATTCGCTGTTCTGGTACACATTCGTCGAGAGCATCAACACATACAAAGGTGCGCTTTGCGGCTGTGATGGTCTGGAACATCTTCAAAATCCCGGAGACTTGTAGCCCCCTGCCTCCGATTACCTTCTTCTGCTTTCGAAAAGCCTGGGCTACCACTTCCGGGATTTCATCCAATCCGCCAACAAGCTGTCTCAGCAGGCAACCAAGCATATTCGTCGCCGACTGCTCACCCCGGGAAGCGAAGTCGAAGTAAAAACAAACAACAGCAGCATCCTCCTCCTCAGCCTCATCGCATAGCTTGTCTATAACTAAGGAGCTGCCACGCAACCTGTCAGCAATGCAGCTCCTTGATCTCCTGCGAGGACAAACACTCCCTTACATGATATGGCTCTTCCCGGCTCCCGGATTACCCTCACAGAATAAGGTCGCATGATCGGATCCATCCTCCCTACCGCTGTCACGCCAGCGTCTGAATTCTCCGGTTTCCAACAGCCAACTCCCTATGCTGTCCATCCGCTGGGCTCCGATGTCTCGATGCCGTACCCATGGCTCTAGTGGAGACAGCCACGCCAATATTTTAGAGTCATCATCAAGCGCAGTGCGGTTAAAGCTATTTGCGATGGTGATAGAGTTATGGGTATTGAAAGTATTTTCGTTATTGAAAGAGTTCACGTTATTGCTGAAGGCTCGGGACATATCTGGTTTTCCGCTGCTTCGAATGTTGTCGAGAGCAAAGTGCTCATCCACTTGAGTCCGTTAACAAGATTACGGGTACTTGAAGTTGAGGAAAAGCGGGGTTGCTAGCGCTCGAGTACCAGATCGCCATGCGCCGTAAACTCCCGTTGAATCCATCCACCACCGGGGATCTGGAGCTTGGCGCGCTTGTAGAGGGGTGTGCGTAACAAGAATCACCGAACCAAGCCACAATAAGCTTAGCAAAATAGGTTAATAAAATTGCTAAAACGAGTTACTGAGATCTATAAGTACCAAGTCTAGCCCTCGTCGAGAAAACACTATTCCTTCTCGGGGCGTTTTGTCTCAGATCAACGATAGTAGACTTGACGAGAGTCTTCGGCACGGGTACAAAGGTGATAACACAAACGCCCCAGGACTGGTCCGGTCGAGAGCTAGAAGCCGGTTCAATGAATCAACCCCATGTTGAATCATTCCGCTCCGTGCTATTAATTCGGTACATTTCGAAAGCAATAGGAATTTGAAAACGCGATACTAGTAGTATTGTCCGCGGACAAAACTAACCGCGGATTAACAGCGAATATCGGCGACGGTGGTCACACCCCCCCACAAACCTACTTCAACACATGGTAGAAGTTAATATTTCGTATACCATCTATCAGCCTTAAATAATTTGGTTGATCTAGAGGAATTTTTTTAGGTTTGATAATTAATTTAGGAAGTGTGGGATGATGAGGAGGGGTGCCTTGCCATCGATCGCTGAACCGCGGTTAATTTTGTCCATGGGCAGTGTCGCTTTTCAACATCCGCCCGCGAAGCCACAGATCATCATTCAAAAATTATGTGTGACTCTCGCGTAAGATGCCTACGGAGGTATAGCACCTAAGTCTTGAATATTTTACTAGCAGGGGGGGTTGCGCTAGCGCGGGAATAATGGGAGTGAATCTCCTATCGTGGTTTGAGAGTTCTTAGTTAAGGGTGAAAAGGTTTCCACTACGGGCAATTCACTAAACTTAGTCCCGGGCTAGCACAATCACCCGCTAGTAAAATATTCAAGACTTAGGTGCTATACCTCCGTAGAAGTTATGTTTAAGGGACGCCAAGCCAAGTCGCCCCGGGTGTTGGGGAAACTGGGAGCAAGGGAAACCCTTTTTGATACCTACGGACCTGAGTGATGCACTGGTCACAGTATTATTTTGAACGTGCAAGCTCAGTGAACGGGAGCGCAAGGTGTTGGCTGCAGAGGGATCAGACCCCCATCGTAGGCGTGATAACCATGCAAAGGTTTTCGTCCCTGCGAAAGACGCTTATGGGGGCAGGAGGCTGACCGCACAACAGCTCAACATTACAGTATCATATCTCGCCATTCATCGTAATTCATAGCTTTTTTATCAACAATTTTTTGCCGGGAACACTTTGTCATTGGAGTGCCGTAACCTTCGAAGGTCGCTTAGCATATTTCGAAGAGACTGGAACCTTGGTACGATGAGACGGGATTGCTGCCAGACAGCAGAAATCCAAGAAACAACCTCATCTATTCTCGCCATAACCCTAAACCCTATTGGTATAACTATCAACATATCAACTGTTACTATAAATAATGATGATATTTTTGTCGGTAATAATAATATTATTATAATCTACTTCCTATTGACAAAGTATGATAAACTACATGGCACTTTTCCGAAAGACTCCGTGACGCATCAATGAAGCATGGGGGCTTTTGAAGAGCCCAGGCCACTCTCACTGGTTATTGGGTCACAGGCGCAAGATCAGCTACAAATGGCAAATCGCTTCAAGCTCCCCTGAGACCTCGGAGTTGTAGCGCAACGTCCTCCGAAATAAAAGAACCGCACCCAGCCCGGACCGCCTAATAAGTTCGCTGCCCTGCGCCCCAACCTAACACCACGCCCCCCCGCCCGCTTACTGAGAGAGGACCCCCACCCATGGTAACGAGCGGCAGCACTAGAGAGGCTACTATGATAGAAGATGGAAAAGTCCAGGTTCAAAACAGCAAACGACGATGCCCGAGATCATAAGTGGAGCCCTTGCAAGTTACCCGTGTCAACCCCAGACGTCAATGATTATGCATTCTGGCAGCATGCATACCGCTCTGGTTGTCCGGTGGGTACTGAAAACACAAACCGGGGTCGTAGCCAAGGTCGAAGAAAGGTGTAAAATTATCACTTCTGGGAAGGAAATGCGATAACCTAGGAAATATGGAAGGAGAAAGAACGAAAATACTACCGAAAGAGGCAAACACCGCACATACAGCCGGAGATTGAAAAGGAAAGAAAAAAAGATCACGAAGTTCGCTGGACAAAGAAAGGCAATTTTGACAAGCGTGGGAAAACCTTCTACAACCCCCCTATAACCCTCGGGCTTGGGACTACGCAATCCATCTCTTGCCTCTCTTATTCTCCATGAAGACATCTATCCACCCGTGTAAAAAAAAGGTAGATGGAAAAATCCAACCTACAGTAAACCTATGCTTATACCCCATAACTTAGTACGAATCCTAGTTCTTAGGATTCGCGGAAGTCACGTCCTAAACCCGGAGTTCCCTTTATATTTAAATTTCTGAAAAACGAAAAAGAAAAGAAAAACATAACCCCAATTGCAGGAAAACGTTTGAGGGTTGTAGGTCTGGATTGAGAAAAGATGGTTCACCAAGGCTTACTTGTTTCATCCTCTTCTCTTTTTTAATCTCGGCTACATATTATACGACCAGGATGGGAATTAAGCTCCTAACTCCTGTTGGTAGTATTTATGACCGGCCCTTCGACTACTAACTATTAGACCCGATTGTCATGCTTTTTTCAAATCTCATATTGTGGTGACCAATGATTACAATCTCTTTTCACTAGCGCTTTGCTTCACTTAATAGCTGAACCCCGAGTCTTAGTGTTTGTTGATCTCAGAGGATACGGGAGTCTTGTGGATCGGTTGGGAGTATGCAGGATGGTTATGGAGATTTAGTAATTTACGGAGAAGAGTCTCTGAGCATGTCTTTCTTTCGTTATTACGGGAGCGCACGGGGGAATGTGAACATGTGTGGAGAAGTGGAGATCGGTGTGGTGATCCGTGGGGGGATCAGGATGCTTTTTCATGCTTTACTTGCACACCTGTCTCTACCGTTAGTTTGGTTTAGTGCCGCACTGAGGGAGAAAGACGTCAATCTTACCTTCCTACCTGAGATCTTTCCACACATGTCACGTATTCCTATATCCCACTCATGCTATTGCTATGCTGTTTAGCTGCTACTCTCTAACACCGAGCAAGTCTCCAGATCTCTTCAACTCGGTATTTAACGAAACAAAAAAAAAAAAATACCGCAAACGCCAACTAAAGCGGTTATACCATAGCCTTACTACAACAACTGCGTGCTCGGAAACCTCAGCTGGAGTAAGGCCATTCCTGGCAATGGTGGGGGCGCAGGATTTCCCAACTTTCGAAAGGTACACATTGGTGGTAATATTGTGAGGCCAATACTTGAAGACGTCATCATGTTATTGTCTGATCTGATAGTAGGATATCAACTATGTCGAAGTCTTGAAAATATGCCGTAATTAAAGGTGCTGGTTTTATCTTTCCCGCCGAGCTCTTCACAACGGACAGCTTCCGAAAGAGCTTGCGCATTTCTAGTGCCCCGGGTATGTCTAAGATTATACTTTTAGGAAATAACCCACCTAGCCATAATAATATCCAAAATATCCAGCTAAACGGTGTTTTCAAGATATTCGAAATTCCGTCTTACCACTAGTATGGAGTGATAATTCTCCGGGGTGGTGGAATGGCTTCGGCATGCCCTGCCGCAAAAGGAAAACTTACGTTATCATACACTATCATACCCAGGGCGACTAGGTGAAGAAGCTAGAGGAAAGTTATATCATAGAGCCTATTACTATGAGTGTATAGGCGTTAGAGTATATATATGGGATATAATATTATATAGTAGTGTAGATTAAGTATAGAATCTCACCCGCAGCCTTAACAGCCGCACGGTATAGTACGCCATAGAACCGTACAGTCGATTATCGTCGACGGTACAGTATCGGAGCCCCCCCATCAGGCGAGTGGAAATACAAAACCAGTCTGGGCTCGGGCGCGATTCGCGCGAGTGGGGAATTGGCAGATAGAGATGGGCATTGGATACCGGTATGAGACATAGCATAGTAGATAAAACAAATTTACAGAATTTCTCAGTGCCTGTCGTTCACGACTTTCTCAGCATGTCGCAAAGGTAGCACCACAGGAGTCCCTCTAACGGGGGCTACCGGGAACCCACGAGCGCTAAGTCCCCCTGACAACATCCCAACAACCCCCCTACTCGTCAAAAACCAAGGACTATGTTTGAGCTCTGCGAACCGCTTGCAAGCCTGCTCTCTCCTACCCTTTCCCAAAAAAAAACTACCGGAGTAAACACCCTATCATACACCGTCACTGCGCCCACGAATATGGATAACCACGGCCTTCTACGCAACCAAAGTTCCTAGACCATCTTCTGTAGTAGGTTTGAGAGGCTGACGAATAATTACAGGTCTGGTTCAGGTTGCTGTTTTCATGGATTTATTGGTCTCGCATTCGCGACACATGGTTAAAAGATAACTTACCTAGTAGGCGAAGTGTGAAAAGTAGGAGTTCAGAAGGGGTTCGATAGAATAGTAGATGAGTAGGTGGGGTGAGAATTTAGCTAGAAACAATATCACCTCGGGGTCACAATGATTGGCGTCGATTTTCCGTTCTACATCACGTTCGGGAACACCGATTTTAGGTCCAACAGTATCAGACAGAATAATATATCGGCAGTTTATCTATCTATTTATCCATCACTAGCAGGGGGGAAAGACAAGGAGAAAGTGGGTACACAAAAAATAGAAAAATGTAATTTTGTACGAAGGAATATATTCGACTGGGAATGGTAATGAAGAATGACCACTCCTACATGTCCGCTCACGTGGCACAGAGAGGAAAAACACTAATGGAGAAGGGAATGAAGATTTGGGATAGGTGGGTGAGACGAGGGGTGACACTACTAGCAAGGTGAAACAGGAGTGGTAGGCATGAACCGAATATTGGAGGTTTGGCTATAGAGCAATGGTGAAGGGGCAACACCCCAGTAGGCCGCTAAACTTGGGTATCTGTTCAGTGGCTGGTAGGGCCCGGCTGAGACGGGATTTTTGACAGACCAGTACACCGTGGCCATCTATTGTATTTACCACCTTAGAGTCCTAAGGCTCCATAGACGTAATGGCATAAAATAGCAAGGATGATAATACTAGCGGCACACGCGAGTAGTGTTGGGCCACGCTCATCTCGATGGTTGGGGTCGACATCTTCGCGTTTCAGCAGGAGCTCGACCACCCCTTGATGTCCATTCCCAGTGGCATACCCGAGTGGGGTTTGATCGTACTTATCTTGGCGATTGTGATCGACATCTTTCCGGTCCAGTAGTAGTTTGACCACTGCTTCGTGTCCACTTTCAGCAGCCCACCCAAGTGGTGTCCGACCACTCTTACTTAGAAGGTTGGGGTCGATATCACCGCGTTCTAGCAGTAGCTTGACAACTCCTTGATGTCCTTTCGCAGCAGCACACTCAAGTGATGTTAGATTGTCCTTATCAGCTCGGTTGGGGTCGATATCTTTCCGGTCCAGCAGAAGCTTAACCACACCTTCATGTCCCTCGAAAGCGGCATGCCTGAGTGGTGTTTTATCATCCGAATCTGGGCGATTGGGGTCAACATTTTCCCGTTCAAGAAGTAGCCTGACCACCCCTTCATGTCCCCCGAGAGCAGCACACACGAGTGGTATTGGGCCCCTCTGATCCGGGTGGTTAGGGTTGATATCATCCCGTTCCAGCAGTAGCCTAACCGCTCCTTCATGCCCCTGCCAAGCAGCACACACGAGTGGTGTCAGATTGGACTTATCTGGTAAATTGGGGTCTACATCTTCCCGGTCAAGTAGTTGCTTAACCACCCCCTCATGTCCATTCACAACAGCATACGCCAGCGAGGTTATACCATGCTTATCTGTGTGATTGGGGTCGACATCTTTCCGATCCAGCAGAAGCTTGACCACTCCTTCCTGCCCCAGCACAGCGGCCCCCCCGAGCGGTGTTCTATCATCTGCATCTGGGCGATCAGGGTCGACATTGTCCTGTTCCAAGAGTAGCTTGACCACCCCTTTATGTCCCTTTAGAGCAGCACCCCCGAGTGGCGTTTGGCCAGCCGCATCTGGGCGATTAGGGTCAATACCACCCTTCTCCAGCAGTAGTTTGACCGTGCCTTCGTGTCCGCTCAAAGCAGCTAAGCAGAGCGGTGTTTGATCAGCCGAATCTGGGCGATTGGGGTCAACATTTTCCAGTTCAAGCAGTAGTTTAACCACCCCTTCATGTCCATAGAGAGCAGCTAACCCGAGTGGTGTTGGAGCGCTCTCTTCTGGATGGTTGGGGTCGACATTGTCGCGTTCAAGTAGCAGCCTGACGACTCCTTGATATCCGTTCGCAGCAGCACACCCGAGTGGTGTTAGATTGTACATATTTACGCAATTAGGGTCGACATCCTCCCGGTCAAGTAGTAGCTTAACCACCCCCTCATGTCCGTTCCAAGCAGCACACCCAAGTGGAGTTAGACCACGCTTTGCTGGAAAATTGGGGTCGACATCTTTCCGGCCAAGTAGTAGCTTGACAGCCCCCTCGTGCCCGGCCCCAGCAGCATGACCAAGTGGGGTCCGACCAAGATTATCTGCCCGATTGGTGTTGATACCCCTTTGATCTAGCAGAAGCTTAACCACTTTCTCATGTCCCTGCACAGCAGCCCACATGAGTGGTGTTCTATCATTCACATCTGGACGATCAGGGTCGACATCTTCCCTTTCCAGGAGTAGCTTGACTACCCCTTCATGTCCCTTCATAGCAGCACGCCCAAGTAGTGTTTGACCACCCGCATCTGGGAGATTAGGGTCAGTACCACCCTGCTCCAGCAGTAGTTTGACCGCTCCTTCGTGCCCGTTCAAAGCAGCTAAGCCGAGTGGCGTTAGACCGCTCTCATCTGGACGATTGGGTTTGACGTCGTCGCGTTCAAGTAGCAGCCTGATGACTCCTTGACGTCCGCTCGCAGCAGCACTCCCGAGCGGCGTTAGATCGTGCATATTTACGCAATTAGGGTCGACATCTTCCCGGCCGAGTAGTAGCTTAACCACTCCTTCATCTCCATTCCCAGCCGCACACCCAAGTGGGGTTAGACCATCTTTAGCTGGGAAATTTGGATCGACATCTTTCTGGTCAAGTAGTAGTTTGACCACCCCCTCATGCCCGGCCTCAGCAGCATTACCCAGCGGAGTTCGACCAAGATTATCTGCCCGATTGGTGCCGACATCTTTCCGATCCAGCAGTAGTTTGACCACTCTCTCGTGTCCCCGCACAGCGGCCAACATGAGTGGTGTTCTATCTTTCACATCTGGACGATCGGGGTCGACATCTTCCCTCTGCAGGAGCAGCTTGACTACCCCTTCGTGTCCCCTCAGAGCAGTATGCCCGAGTAGTGTTTGACCATTCGTATCTGAGCGATTGGGGTCAATACCACCCTTCTCTAGTAGTAGCTCAACCGCTCTTTCTTGCCCATTGAGAGCGGCGCACTGAAGTGGTGTTAGACCATACTTATCTGGGCGATCGGGGTCGACATCTTCCCGGTCCAGTAACAGCTCAACTATCCTTTCACGTCCCCCGAGCGCAGCCCACCCAAGTGGCGTTCGATCATCCACATCTGGGCGATTAGGGTCGACATCTCCACATTCCAGTAGTGTCCTTACTACTGCTTCACATCCGCTCCACGCTGCCCATAAGAATGGTGTACTACCCGTCCAATCTCCCCGGTTGATCGCACAACCTTCCGCATTTTTCAATGCATTCACAAGTTCAACAATCCCAAAGAAACATGCACAGTGTAGTCCAGAGAATCGTGGTGCACTAATATCCCCGATATAGCTGGAGCGCAGTACTTGCTTTAAAAGTGATAACGCGGATATATGGTCTTCGTAATGGCTTAAGAGTTCTAGTGCAAGTGTCTGAGAGTGACCTGAAAGCCCCCTGCTCGCATGAGTTCCCCAATACCTCGAAGAGTATTTAAGAAATGGTGCGCTTTGGTGGTCTGGGAGAGGGCGGGTCGGAAGGCTTTTAAGTTGCTCTGAGTTTAGGTAAGTTAAACAGGCTTCTGCAATCATCGACTGAGGTTTACTGAAGAGGTCTGTACTCGTGCAGAGATACTCTTTGACAGTAAAATGGATTAACCGCACAGTCGAAGCTTCCTTATCGACAGTAATCAGCCCTTGGCAACAGTCTAGCAATGTGGTCATCGGAGGGACATTATCAGGGTCAAAATCCGTTGCTCCAATCTCCACCGCCAGCGCATGGCACAGCTCATCCACTTGTAGCGGTCGCTCCGCATGGCAGATCCATGTGAGTGTGGCTATCGCAGGATTTGCCCTTTCCTCGCCCTGAGCATTTATCCGCTCCAAGGTCACACCATATGCATCCTCTAACCCTGCTCCATGCTTCAATGACTCGAGCCTTTTCTTTCGGCGAGCGATAGTTGTTTCTCGTAGGATCGCTTCGATATAGAGAGAAACCAGCAGGAAACTAGATTCATGTCAGCCATTAACCATAAGTAGCTTTCAATTTTCCCTAGTTTCTACATACGTTTCCGAGCATATTTCGGGAATGCTCTTCATAATATTGGCCTCCAATGCACTGTTCATTATATGTGGAGCAGTGTCCTTCCCAAGTTTCTTGCGCAGAAGTCTAATGATACCATCTTCCGTCGGCTTTATAAAAAGAAAAGTTGCTGCTCTACCCATTTCCCTCTCAACTTCACTCCGCACGTGTGGTCTTCCGGTCATAAATATGCGAATATTTGGTGACCCCTCTAGAATCTTCCCTAGCGATTCAAGAACTACCATCCGATGCTCCGGCACACATTCGTCGAGAGCGTCAACACAAATAAACGTGCGCTTTGCGGTCGCAATGGCCCGGAACATCTCCAAAACTCCAGACACCTGTAGTCCTCGACCCCCAATCACCTTTTTCTGCTTTTCGAAGCCCCGGACTACTGCTTCAGGGATTTTATCTAAACCGCTAATAAGCTGTCTCAGCAGGGAGCCGAGCATGTTTACCGGTGACTGCTCACTCCGAGCAGCAAAGTCGAAGTAAAAACAAACGACAGCATCATCTTCCTCGGCGGCCTCGTCGCATAACTTATCTATGACTAGGGAACTGTCATCGCAACCTGTTAGCAATACTATTTTCTAACCTCCCGCAATAATGCACTCTCTTTCTTACATGAGATAGCTCTTCCCGGCTCCCGGATTGCCGTCGCAGAATAAAGTCGCATGATCAGGCCCATCCTCCCTACCGCCCTTCTGCCAGCATCTGAATTCCTTGGTTTCCAACAACCAGGCTCCCACATTATCCGCTCGCCGGGCTCCGATGTCTCGATGCCTTACCCATGGCTCTAGTGGAGACAGCCACGCGTGTATTCTAGATTCATCATCGCGGAGGGTGCGGTTAAAGCTATTCGCAATGTTGATAGAGCTATTGGTATTGAAAGAGTTTTCGTTATTGAAAGACTTGTAGTTATTGAAAGACTTGTAGTTATTGAAAGAGTTATTGTTATCGCTGAAAGCTTGTGACATTTTTCTTATTTCGCCGCTTTGAATGTTTTCGAGAGTAAGGTGTTGACTAACTTGAAGTTTTTTGATTTAGGATCGAGAGGAAAGATGTATATAATTGCCTATCGAGGCAAAGAGAACAAACATAGACTTGAACGAGTGAATAAACTGATGATTGAGAAAAAACAACGGGAAAAAAGGGCCAGATCTTATCCTATGAAACGGCATGGCAGGGTGGAAATGTCCGAAGAAACCTTTCCATCTCTTGACACAGGCTAGACAGTAGGGAGGCGATGCCAAATGTTGAAACGGTATGAAAAGGGGGAGAAAACAGGATGTTACTGTACGAAGGGGGTATGATAGGGGAGTGTCTGGCGTTTGTGGCTTACGGAATTTCTATGGTGTTGTGAGCCAAAAATTTGCCAGACCTTCTTCTTCTTTCCTTTTGCACCATGCTTTTGAACCCCTGCCACCGCCCACAACCTCCGCCGGAATACCCCTTTCCACCCCCCAAGCCACTCCTCTCCACCTCAACATTCCACGACCATTCATTGAAACAAACCTTTCCCAACCCACCAGCCTTCATTACCGGTGAATCCCTTTTGAAATCAAATTCGAAGGACGGAATTCTCTCCCTGTAGCCCCCCCCCCATTTCCACCACCTCATCCACCTCTTTCACCTCCGACCGAGTATCTTCCTCAAACATTCTATTCCCCATCGCCACCTGCCCATCCCTAACCCGCTGCAAC
>QLOI01000699.1:7761-36955 GCA_003313605.1 Tuber umbilicatum | reverse complement strand
GGGGGAGGGGGGGAATTCACGAGATAGGTCGACTTCTCCAATTCTTCATAGGTAGGTTCCTCTTCAAGTACCGGCCAAATCTGGCATATCTCGGCAAACAGCTTCTCTTGCACTCCGGGTGTAGTTAGGATCTGGTACGTTCCGAAAGCCAACGCTGTGGTAACCGTATCGCTCCCGGCGAAAAACAAGTTATAGGCTTCGTCGGCGATACTACTGGCGCTCGGGATTCCGCCTTTAACCTCTGGGTCTAGGAAGCGTTGGTATACCGTTGGGTGAGAGGCTTTCTCGAGAAGGCTCGGGTTCTTCGCGTAACGCTTGACTCGATCTCTTATGGTCTGGTCATGCACCCACATGCGGTCTCGTCAACTTCATTCACTAATTCATCCATCCTGAAAGGCGGGGGTGGTACGTTTTGAACGGTCAAAAACCCATTTAATTCCGGTACTAATCGCAGAGCGATGTTGGTCGGCAAGGCGAGTATCCACTCCGTCAAGGGAAAGTACTTGATCACCCAGAACCCCTCCCTAGTAGCTCTACTCGACAGGATTATATCGTGCTTGAAACCCTCCACGTCCAGGGAATCAAAACACTCGTTATAACAATACTGCGTAATAATATCTATCGTCGCGCTGTGGAGTCCAGAGGCTATATCCGCCGGCTCGTCGCGCTCCGCGTAGCCAGTGAGTTTCTCACAGAGCTTTCGGATCTTCCCGCTGATCAGCGGCTGCAGTGAAAGCACCATGCGCCGGGAGAACATTGGCGCGATGACCTCTCGCCGGGTTCGCACGATGGCGGGATCGAGTAGCGAGAAGACGCATTCGGGCACGCCGAAGCTTTGGTAGAGGTATGGGTCCTTGGTGAGTTTGCTGGTGGGGTTGTAGATTGCGGAGTAGACTTCTGGGGAGGAGAAGTGGAGCTGTTTGGTACACCGTTTAGTGCAATCCTGTAGCGGTTGGCTGATGTGGGGAGGGGGGGAGAGATTTACATGGTTTGGCTCACAGCGGACTATAGGACCTGAAGTATGTATGTTAGGTTAGTTCCCGATAATCCAAGTGTGGCTAAATAAAGCTGACCAAAACTAACCGTATTCCTTGTGTAAATCCACCAAATGCTTCACCATCTGCCCACCCATATTTAAGTCCCAATACCCCGCATACCATCCTGTCACCGCCGCCATCTTTGGCCCGGGGAACCGTCGCAGCGGGTGTAGATAAAGTCTGTAGAAAACGAGTAGGACAAGATAGGCCACCCACGCACCGAGCAGATAAACTGCCGAGCTAACGAGCCCAATATTTAATATACCCATGATTGTGGCAGTGGTGATGATGTCTGTATCGATGCGTTGGTGAGATTAAAAGCCTACCCAGAGCGAGGGAGTTTGAAGTTATATGCGCCGAACCCCTCCAGTGTAAGGCAGTGCTGATTATCGGCAGCAAGGGACTGATAGGAAAAAAAGCTAAAGTGCGGGGGTGTCGTCCAACGATTGCCCGGAAGAAGGGTCCAACACCATACGAGCACCGGTACCGTACTTGGTGTTGGAGCTTACTTTCTCGTGAGACACAAAAAAAAACAGGAAAGCCTGCCTGCAGAGGCCTCGATCAACCGCTTCGAGGTTTAGAAAGAAGCAAGGCTACGCGGGGCGCTCGAAAACCTTGAGCCAATCCATCTGATCTTCGACGTGGGACATGGATTGTGCATCCCGGGCGGGGCAGGATGGTGCAGGGAGTCTGGAATCAACCTTCAGGACAATCGGATATTCCCAACTTTTCGGCAAATAGCGACATCACATATTATTAAATTACTTATTCCTTCTGCGCAATAATCCTAAACCATGTAAAGAGCACATTTGTGGAGTGAATTTCGTTCCGGACGTAAGGTTCTTTCTATATTGGCTCTTATAATTGAGGCAAAATTTGGGTGGACCCGGGGGTTGGAGGTGCTATGGCGAGCCAATATACTTGTATTACCTAAAGGAGTAAGGTCACATACTACATTGAGACTAATGTACAGTACTCGAGTAATACTCTTCTCCGGATGGCACTCAGGGTCGATTCTAAGGTTGCTGGCACCATATTATTACATCACGGTTTGTGCAATCGGGATAAAGTTCCTCCCTGCCGGCACAAGATCCACTCCAACGACCGCAGTTGCAAACGGCGATGACGAGCCCTAACCTCGCCAACTGCTCGAGTATGATACGAGTAGTTGATCCCTCGATGGGATACGAGATGGCACTCCATTTTGTGAGCCGATTATCGCCAGACCCGAAAGGATATCCTATTAGGTTGTGGAATTGGGTGGTGGCTTGATAAAGTTTGATGCTAGGTTAACGGGTGCTCGACGCGTCCCGACAGCAAGTGAGACCATCTTTTTCCATCCCCTTCCTGTACGAGAACACGTACGGTACAAGTACAGTAAAGTATTCGTACTAAGCTCCCTGGAGACCCTTTGTCTCAACATAGAGATCAGTATCACCATTGAAACACCCAATCAAGCGAGCCAACACGATGGCAAGGCGGTGCCCTGATATCCGGAAGTGAAAAAAAGAAGTAAAAACTAAATCCAACGATGGTCACCATTTGTTTTTTTTTCTCCATCTTTATTTTAACTTCGGGAATCCGGAGACCGATGTGGGACATTGATCGCAATCGGTCCGAGGAACGCCGGTGGAGGCTATGCTCGAGCTGAAGTTTGTCTGTGGTGGGGAGGGACGAGCCGGATCAAACGTGATTTTTGAATCATCGGAAGTGCAATACAGCAGTCTATAGATACCTGGAGAACCTGGATATCAGATCTCGCGCGGGAACTTTGGGGCTGCCTTGCTGGTAAGGTCCACAATCCATCTCTCATTGTCTTACGCTGGGACTCTTGGGTGCATTTTCCGTACCGGTATCTAAGACATGGGATTCTGGACGCGTTGGCATGAGGTTCCATCTATCCGGGTAAACATATGGTAGAACTTTCATTCTTTGATGGTATCATAATATTATTATTATATTTCCGGGTCCATGGTATCCGAAAGGGTTTACCGCCAAGTGCATGATGTGTGAAAGGACCCCCCTTCCTTTGTCGATGTCCAGCCATTCCCAAGATAGTTTTCTGCTCCCTTATCCTAAGGTACTTACTTGTGCCTGCTCATGAGAGCGCGTTGTAGGGTGCCTACTATCTGTTACCCTGCTCCCTCACACTTTCTCCGTCTCTTACTTTTGAGGGGAGAAGCGACGCGAAAAAGGAAGAATTCCTGGGTTCGGGAGTACGGTATTTGTGATACCGGTAGCAGATTTACTCCGGCCGTATCCCTACGCAGCCAATACAGAACCCGATGATATTATTATATAAATTTTATTTCTTGGCCTCGTTCCGTATCTGAGCTAGACATGGTACTGTGACTTCCATTGGATCAGACTGTGCTAAGTTGAGAAAACTACCTACAAGTGCCGGGGATAAAGTTCTCGTACAGAACAGGGTTAAACTTATTTTCATTCTTCTAACTAGCCACCTAACTAAAGGTATCGCAGAACGGGGTTTATTTTGCGGGTTAACCTAAATTAACTGTTCGGATCCTTTATCTCAATGCCTTGTGCATGTGAAGGAAGGGTGCAACCTCTGTTTTGCGATTTTAGTCTTTGGAAAACCGACCAGCCACACCCTGAGAGGGAGCTTAGGGGGGTGTTTGGCATGCCACTTTTGATCTGAGAAAACGATTTGAGATCAGGTCTTGGCAACTTTAACTCCAATTACTGCTGTTAATCCTACGCCTGCTGGGATATCCTAGTAATAATATAGGTTAATTTTGCCAAGACTCGATTTCGCACTTCTATCGCGCCAGCTTGCGTAATCACACGCTTAGCTCAGCTTTTTTTTTTCACTCATCCCCGGTCAAACCCTTCTTCTTTTCACTCGATATCTACTTGACCAGTCGTAACCGGTAGCCTCACAGATGATCAAGCCCACGATGTTAGTCATAAGACCTTGCAGAGCAGAAACCGTTGATCTTCGATCGGTTCGTGGGGTCTAGGGGCGCAGGTAGTTAAGCTTCATATCATATTTGTTCCTGAAACCGTGCCTGCTTGCTCTATTATTAGCCAGATAACTCCCAAGGCCGCGTGCGGTGAAGCAATTCTCCGACAGCCTTATCGGGCCAACGGCCGCCTTACCCGACGCGAGCTCGCTTGCAAGTGCTGGTGGATGGTCGCTAGGATTTCTTTGCCGTTGTCCGGGTTTGCGATGTAGCGCCTATTCCTGGACATTTTGGCCTGAGCCGGGCCTTTTGCACCCTCCTTGACCCCATCGCACGTATCACTTCGACCAGTAGCTTACTCCAAGGTATTCTACTCTATGATGCTCCGGCAGTGGAGGCGGATCTCGCCGGATGACGCCGGGCCCCAGAAGGTGTCGACACTTTATCGAATGCTAGTACTAAGAACGAGGTTAGAATTTCCCGTTTTGGTTAAGGAGCGGTAGTGAAGGGTGTCTCTCTCGGCCGGCGGCTGGGGCGGCTGAGAATAGAGCGACCGCCGACCTTACTACTTCTACTCGTAGGGGAGGCAACCCCAACGTCCTACCAAGGTTCTCAAGAGCCGGTATTGCACTTTCTAGGGTACTGCAGACTGTGGCTCCGCGGTGCGCCTTTCGCGGCGGTACCCGCGGTTGTCGGAGATCTGCGGTCTTTCGCTTATCTTCTGGGTGGAACCTGCGACAAACCATTACGATGGATATCGGGGGGAGGGCTCGCGACAGTGAAGGGGCCTTCCATTCACAATCGCTTTTCTTCTTGGTGACTACTCACTAGTGTTATTTGGTTGTCCAGGTATGAAGGCCCTGTCCTCCCCTCCTGTTTTTCGTCCCCACACATCCGATCTCTTGTGTACACATTTTTGCGTTAGCTCTGTGCGGTACAATTAACAGGGCTAATATATTGGGTTGGGTGTTTGGATCAGGTGTCTGGCGAGGTACCGGTATTGCAGGTAGAGCGTCACTCGTGATTGAATGACGTTAGTGAATACGACCGCTATTGCATATTACTAAGATCTAGGCAAGGGAGCAGAATTTTGGTGGATTGCAATAGCAGCTGTGTTCGCAGGCGTCGCTCAATTACGAGTACTACTGTAACGGGATCAAGGGCGAACCAATATCAAGTGGTCTAGACGTGATAGATTGACTAATGACTCCATCACATGGTCCGCGCTGCAGCACTTTCACACGTTTCGACTCGAAACAACTCGCCTTCGACCAGAGTACTAGGGGAATGACGGAATTCCTTTTTGGGAAGCTCCGGACTCCCTCTCCTCTTCCGAAGAGGTCCCCACGCAAAGTTTCATATATGTTTGCGGGGAGGTCCTGCGTTTTAGATATCTGGTGCGCCTGGGTTCGCCGAATTGTGGGACTCCACGTGTATATCTGGACTGAAGGCGGATATCTTCACATGCTTTCCGCCTGGAGTAACCACAGGCGATCCAGGTTTATCGATAACCGGTGCGGGGTCGGATCGGTTATCACCGTTAGACTGGTATAGCTTATAAGCTTACTTTTGCGAGAGGGGCAAGAGTGGGGTGAAAGCTTGTATCGTGCGGCTTGAGAAATTAGTCGCTCTACCAAACGCCTGAGGTTGGCCCTAACTATCGCGAGAAAAAGATGAAACTGGTCTCTTGCCTGGAGTAATGGCCTTTTGCGCAAAGATATTCGACTATTGGCGGGAGAGCAGGTGTTGAGAAGTCAGTGATTGGGATCCACTGGCAGGCGTGCCTGAGGTAGTGGGGTTCTTCAGATGGTAGAGGGTTTTTTTTTTTGGGGGGGGGGGGCTCGTGGGTTGGGTTTATGGGTGGTATATAACTGTGAAGATTCGGCTCTCTAGATTCGCTGTGATATGCTTTAATGCTGAGCTTTCGTTGCTGCTAGACGCCTGCTATCTCGAAACGTACTAAAGCATTTCGTTTGACATGATTTATCATCCTCTCTCCCCCCCGCCGAATTTTTTCTTCCGAGATAGTATTTTTTATGAAATCCAGAAGATCGAGCCATTGAAATTCCGCTGATCGTGGCCAAATTGAATGTCCCTCTCTTGGAAATTATTTAAGCTCACGGTTCTCCCCTCGCCGCCCCACACCCCTCACCAGCTTTCTCAACACACCAACTACTTGTACACCTTATTTACCCATCTTTCTATAACTACACAAATGTCCTGGCATCATACATACACAGATATGAATCCCTCCGCGGCTACACAAACATCGATGACAGAGCCGACAATAGAAAATGAGGAGGACCAGTCAATAGTTGTGGATGGGGAGGGACTGCCCAACATTTCAGAACAACTCGAGAGAGGGAATATCAAAAAATGCCTTCACCCTCCTACCGTTGGTAGTATATTCTGGACGGGTAGGCCGAAGTCGTTCGTAAAGGATATCGACAGGGTGCGCCTCAACGCCATTGACGGTCAAAACAACAATAGGAAGAGGCGTCCTTGGATTATTATCGAGGAATTGGCCGGGGGTGAAGTTCGCGTGATGTATGTTTTTCTTTACAATCCAGTTGAATAGATGTACCCGAGGGTGGTCTTGCTAAGAGCTGTAGGTCGTCGACTACCCAAGGGTACAAAGGGTGGGATGCCGTTGCGAAGGAACATCAGCAGTACTTCCTCCCCATCTCACCGACCGTTTCAAATGGTAGACCAGTGCTGGAGATGAGAGAGGACTTTGAAGGGAGGTTTGTGGGCAAGAGCCTTTTGTATTTGTGTATCGAGGTGGTCATGCATGCTTCAACGCTAGAGGGTGAGCAGTGTATGGGCTATCTAGAGGAGAGCGCTGTAGCGATTATACGGCGGGAGAGAGAGCTCATACTGGAGGCGGAGAGAGCAGCTAAGGCCGAGAGGATGTGGGAAGGGGGGTGGCCTAGGAATACCAATTGGCGCCAGAGAAATCGGGCCGACAGTGGGAATCGTCCTGATCGTGGTCTTAATAGTCAGGGCCTTCTTGATGATTCAACTTGTCAGAGTCAGGATCCTCATACAAACCACATAGTCCACCAAAGCCACAACTCCAGACGGGATAGCCACTCTCGACCCAAACAGCATCCTGGCCTTACTCGGGCACAGGGCTGGAACGAGAATCTCCCCCCTCAAAACCTCGCTCCTCCTCAGGTGTGTACGATTGGTCGATCCTCCGACCCGAGCCGCATCGACCCGGCAGGCCGTTCAAACGCACAAGAGCACCTGCGACAGGATCAGTCTCGCTGTCAAACTAGAGAGAGGACGAATAGAAACGGGAGTCAGAAGCGTCAGGGACGCGCTGCTCGTAAGGAACAGTCACGACAGGGCCAGTGAAGATTCCCGGGTGGAAACTTTTGCTGGAGTTCGCGGTGTTTCTCTTTCTCATTTCTATTTCGTTTGTCCCCGGCAGGCCGGCGGGGGTTTTTCTCTTTCTCTTCATCCGCGGGCCGGCAGGTTGGTATTCTGATTTGTCATTTTTCTTCTGTTTCATTTTTCCCCTGAAAGCGGTTGGTGTTGGAAAGTTCAGTATCTGGATTGTACATTTCTTCCTTCCCCTTGTTCCGAGATCCTCTGGGTATTAGTTGTTGATATATCAATGTTTTGTATTTTCACTTACCTTTTTTCCCTCCCCCCCTCATTCTCATCCCGCAGAACAATGGGCCCGCTCTTCATACCGACTCCCGATACGTGCACAGCCTTGTTGGCTTTGGATCCCAGGAACGTAGAATAGTATGTGATCTCATAGGTCAATTAGTCCTGAACCTATGAGTTCCGGTCGGGGCGCAGATCTGGGTGTCGCCGGAACGTAACCTTTATGTTTGCCTGTTGGAGTAGTGTAGTTTGTATAGGAGCTCCGATAAGCCTTGCTTGGGTCTTGTTCTTCTCCCGTATTAAGGCTAGCGTAGGTGGAGGGGCATGTAAGATGTTGGTAGTTGTTTCCCTCTACCTCGCTCGCCCGCCTGCCTGTCGAATGCACTGCCAGCTCCATCGCCATTGAGCCTTTGTGCGTGTTGTCCAGCAGCATGACGTGTTTGGTGCCTTTGCGTGCGCTGTGCTGTACGACAGTGTGATTGCAGTGCAGTACCGGTAGGCGTGAGCAGGTGATGTGAGCTGAGGCGAAACTGGATAGGCAATTCATTTTGACTGCTGCCCCTGGACCTCTTTGGAAGGCTCAGCAGGCGTCGCGATAGTAGTTAGGGTGTGTGCTGAAGCCTGTTAAACATTGGTCTGTGAAATGGAAGTTCTGTAGCTTGATGCGCTAGGTAAATTGGTTTTTAGTGAGGCGAAAGAGTAAATAGAGCACTTGGCGCAGTGGCTCACCCTTCACAGCCGTCTTGAAGGCCCTCGAGCTAAGAAGAGGAAGGTTGACAGACTTGCCTTCCACGCCCGGAATGGTACCGTACTTGTGCTCCCCGGCTCGACACATGAATGGCCGGAGGCTCAGGGAGTGCCCGATACTCTACCGGTACTCTGGTGCCCTCGTACCCTTTTAATTACTCCAATTCGCTATCTTAAGTCGAAATTCTCAGGATGTAGAGACAGAACTTCCCGGGAAGGATAAGCGCCTCCCTGACACCGTATCGCCTGAGCAATTTGGATACGTTGGATCTCGATAACCGATTTTCGCAATTCGGCCAACTTGCCAAGCTGAACATATATCTTGTGCTGATGGTGCGATTTACCGGGATGTTCGCCAAATAACAGAGATAGCGAACGGCAAGAGTTGATGCGGTATAGTACTCGTATGAAGTCCGTGTGTCGTAAGAACTCGAATACCGGTACCGGTAATTGGCCGCCTTTGCTAGTAAGGTCGCTGATTCCCCTCTCGGGCAGGAGGTTGAGGGGGTCAGCTTTCGCACTGCTTCGCACCCCCATCCGGGAGAACGGGTTTTGGATGCCTTGGGGCGAGATCTAATTATTCGAGCGCTTAAGATGTGTGAAACGGATCGGAGAGGCTTCTGTAAGCACTCACCAATTCATATCTGGAGCTCCGGTATTTACGGAGGGAGCAGGATTTCCTGTGAACAGGCGGGGAATGACTGTCGGGAAGTGGAGTATTATATACTAGAGCATAACCAATGTCGTAAGATGAGTAAGCTGCGTTAGAGGAGCGATGGGCGAATGTGTTCGGTTATGGTTAGTTCGTATTTGTTAGCGTATCGCCCGCGACAGGTGTCGATGGGCGTATCGGATAACATGATACCAACAATAGCGATGTACCGGTATTCCTTTCATAGCAGGTGGGCTTTCTTCTGTTAGTTTGTCCGGCAAAAGTTTCTATGAGAGCAGAATGTCATCGCTTGGGATATACACGCGTGGAGCGAATGGGACCTTTATATAAGGAAGCTGTCAATAAAAATATTCCTCTGCACGCTGGGGAGATACTATGGGATTGCGGTTACGGGAGGCGCCACCGCATGCACCGGGCTGGGTGTGCAGGGGGGGAATTGGCTCGGTAGTGGAATTCTGGTTGAATTGTATGGTACTGGGGTGCGGTTGGTGAAATTAACCCTTTTCACGTCGGGCGCCCTGCAAGGTAGACTGGAGAGCAATTAGGCTCGGGGGTTTTGGTATGTAAACAACTAGATACCGCATTTACTAGAATAATTGAACCTTGCGCTAGGGAGTTGGGGTTGCCTTTGCTGGTATCATATCAGAAGGTGCAGTGCTTTTCACTTTTTTTCCTTGCCCTGGGCTAGGGCTGAATTGAGTCAGTTCTCGCAGTGTTTTCGCCCACCTCTGTCCAAGTGAGGGAATTTCGGAGGTCTTAGGGCCAGGTTCAGTTATTCAAGCAAATATGGTAGGCTAAACACACTCGCCTATCTCCCCTCGGAAGACTTTAATTGCACGTACACCCCCACTTGTTAATCTGAGCCTCCATTCAGCCTTTCCCATACTGGCCGGGGGTGCCCAATGGAATATGATTGAAACATAGAATTTTAGTTGAACAGTGCCTTTTAAGGGTTTTATTAACCAGTGAGTTCATTGGCCTATTTGAAGGGATACTGCATGCATTTGAAAACAAAGATAGGTCTGATAATTCATGGAAAAACAAGGGTCTTTAAATTATATTTTATTCATACTTGTTTTTATCAATATTGGATAGATTAGGAATTTGAATAAAAGTTAGAGAATAAGAAAATAGTGCTATTTCTATACTATGATATATTATTCCTTACTACTTTTATATTGGTTTACCTTTTACCTTAACAAATTATACAAGATCTTGTGGCAATATTGAAAATTATTAGTGAGTATAAATCTTTTTGTTTTTAGATATTTTGGTCTTTTAAAAACAATTATCTCTATGCTGTGCTCACTGCTTGGGTGGCGGGACTCCTGAATTTACCATTCTTGTGGATTTACTCGGATATCTTCTGACAACTGGTATGTTAAATGACTTCTGATTTCTATAGATATTTTCAGATATTTGGAATTATTTTCTAATACTTCAAGAGTTCTTCCATTTGTTCAGCTCTGGGATCCATAAGAGGAAATTAAACTGATTTTTGAGATAAAAACCTTTAAAAACTATGTAGATATATGGCAATTCAATTTTATTCAATAATTATATGCCAAATAAGATGATAAAAAAAAACTGCTCATTTACTGCTGGTAAGCAATTATAATAGCCTAGCTTTGTTCTGTGCAGATTGAGGTATAATATACCTGAGCAACATAGAGAAATAAGTATAATGAAACATGTTTTTTTCATTAGGAGATGGAGATATCAATCGGTAATTTGGGCCACCAGGATTACTTCATATCACGAGGGATTTTTTAACTTCACTGGTGTCACATTCTATCGGACACAGTGCAGTGTGCCTGGCTTGACTTCACTAAGCATCCTTTTAGTTTTCGGTGTATCAAACATATACGGTACTTCAAACTTTCACCAGAATAAACTCTAACTGATTTCTTTATTCTGTCCGGGTAGCTCCGAGGCTCGCCTACAATCTTCCAGGGTCTGGATATGAGTGAGCAACTGCGTATATTAAACATGGGGGATTTGTGTTACTGTTGGGTTAGACTTGTATTGCTTGAGTAGCTCGGAGATGGAGTGCTATAATTCCTTATGGATGTATCAAAGGGAGAATTATAAATACCCACGCCACCGCAACCATTACTCCATCCCTCGAATTTCCTGAGTGTCTGAATTCCCAGTTTTCCTCAGACATACCATTTCGTTCGTTTTCGGTAGACCACTTTTCTAATTCTGTCAAGGGTGCTTGTGTTAACAAGATCCGACTGTGAACCCCAAAAGACAAAAAGGGTCAGGGCGGATGTTGAGAATCACCAGCGCTCACTCGTATTTTCCAAAGAAATAGACTCCTAGCTGTTTCTTGTTTCTTTTTGTTCTTTTCCCTCTGTGTTTCCCTGCAACATAAGGTATGGGAGAGAGGGGCTCATGGGAGTCATTGTTCACCTGGAATGTTATCACGGATCTCATGGTGAATCTGAGGGCTTTGAGTGATGATGTGGCCGGGACTCGCTCTGAATTGACTACAAAACACCTCCAAGTTCCTTATTCATCTTACACCGCCTTTCCAAGATTGTTCTACTAGCGAAACGGGTATAATACAACGAGGATGATCGAAGACTCCGGATTATAACTAACAAATAGTCTAGAATGGCTCACTTTCCTCCCATCTCTCCTAAATACAATATTGGGGGCGCGAAACAGCAAAATAAACACAGGAAAGAAGAAGACTAAAGACTAGATAAAGTGTTTCCATGGCCATGGCACCTGCTTGACTTCAGAGTGAGTACTGGTGGTTTGCAACTGGGAGAAGCTACTTTACTAGGCCGGGAGTTGAAACGTGATGAAAGAACTAGCGGTTCCTAAAATACAGCTACCTACAGTGTTCTCAGCCGTCCGGGGCCCCCGTCAGACCCGGCATGGGGACTGTCAAGACCCCCGGACGAGACGGGACGGCAAACTGTAGTCCGTCCTCGTCCTCAAGCTCCCAGGACGGCCGTCATTAGGGAGGACGACGAGCCCCACAATCTGAGACAACTTCAGCTAGGGGACGACGGGGGACGGCAGGTGACGATAGGGGACGGCAAGTGACGGTGGGACGGTGGGGGACGACCGTGGACTGTGGGTACTGGTCAGGTACTATCAGATCCATCCTATCCACGCTGTATCCCCACACCCTCTGAGAATAATGTTAAGATCGCCAAATGATAAAGCCATATGATAGAGGCAGGCGGAGGAAGGTAAATAGAAGAATGGACTTGCTCTAAGGTAGAATTATGAGAGCAGAACCCATCGGATACCGCAATATTCAACCCTTTAATCTCGATTACCTCAACGCATTCCGCCCCGCACTTTTTAGTATTGATATCCGATTGGCAGAATCAATCTGACAGGAAGCCCACTGCTAGAATACAAGCTAGTCTCTATAGCTTTGTATTTCGATAGGTGGTTTACATATCACGAATAAAAATATCTGGCTGTTGATTTCCATATACATTCTAAACCTAGCTCTTGTTACGATCCTTGTGTTTCTAATACGGAAAAGAAAATTAAACTAAGGAGCGCGAGATATTTTTGTGGGGGACGGCAGGGGGAACGGTCCTTAGCTCTAAACTTTCGGGCAAGTTCTGGAAAAGACGGGACGGGACGACCCAATGTCGTCCGTCCTCGCCTTGTAACAAAAGTTTCTTTTCTTTTCCTTTTTGCTAGGTGGCGGGGACCTGGAGCAAGAAGGAAGCAGGAACAATAGACTGTAGGGACTGGGAAACAACCCCTTATGCTTGTTAGAGCGCAGCGGCTAAAACACGACTGGGTTAGCGGTAGATAAAATACCGAATGTAAGAGTGCGTTTCTTCGAGGATTATATTATGAAATCTTCTGCCAGTCCACACAATCTCTAACTTGTGAATCTAGGGAGCAGGTACTCCTCGCACTAAAGAATAATTGCTAATGCAATTCTGAGGTAGTATGCCCAGCTCTGGCGAGCCTAATTACTATAATGGGATAGCAAAACTGGCCCATGTGCTGCTACAGTTAGTCCATCGAATTGAGTGCAGCCTTGGCTGCGGTGTACTGCTGAACTCCGCGCACCTATACCGCTGTGACCACATATTTTAGTAAAAGGCATTGCTGCTTATAATCTTGCAAAGCAAATGAATTATGAGCAGTGTTCCCAAGCGTCCCGGGCGTCCTATAGGGCCCGGTAGGACTATAGTCGCGGGCGTCCTGGGCGGGGTGAGTTAGGACACTAGGGCAAAGCGTCCTAACTTCACTAAGACGGCCGTCTTAAGGGTTGACAGCCGGGCCCTACAGTCTTTGGTAAAATGGTTTTTCCGGCCGCCATCTGTAGGGCTCGGCCGTCACCTGCAGGGCCCGGAAAACATCTATATATAGGACCCTACAGTGCTCGGCCGTCACGTGCGACACCTGCCGTTCCCGCCAGTCCGTCCCGGGCACTTACCCGGACGGACTCCAAGTGCCCGTCCGTCCCGGGCACTTACCCGGACGGACTCCAAGTGCCCGTCCGTCCCGGGCACTTACCCGGACGGACTCCAAGTGCCCGTCCGTCCCGGGCGTTCACTGAGGTGCCGCCGTCCGTCCCGTCTCTACTCGAAGACGGAGGGACTGGACGGTTGGGAACACTGATTCTGATTATGAGGGTACAGGTACAGGTGTAGCAGAAATAGCCTCAACCGCCAAAAAACCCAATGGGCCTACTCTTTCCCGAATTCCGACATCTTAATGCAAATATCATAGTCCTGACAAGTTGAACCTCAAGGATAAAAGGCAACACAGCTAATGCAAAATGCGACCGCGGCTACGATGAAAAAGCAACTCAAAGATGCGCAACGGTGGAGTGGGAGTGGGTGCGGATAAATCGCTGGGTGAGGGGTAGAACGAGGGGGGGCACAAGTGATGAAAGAACATCGATGGCTGTTTTAACTAAGGACTGGCTGGCATTTATCCCCAAAGCACGAACAACCACGGAAAAACAAGAAGCTCAAAAGAAACACCATCCTGACAAATCATGATCCTCCGCGATCTCCATCAGCCTAGAAAGGGCCTGATACAAACTACCGTTTTCCTAATGGCATAAAGTGTAAGAGAAACGACACAGCCACCGACATATATCCTATGTCGTGAATTGGATGTGTAAAAGAAAAAATCACCGCCCTCTGCCAACTCATTGCGAACCTCAAAAACCACACACCCGGTGACCGTATATCCTCCTAGCAACATATCCGCATATCCGCCGAACCATATGCCCTATAGGCAATCCAACATACCAGGGGATGCGATATAGAACGAGGGATGGGGTCCCATCCGATAAGTCACTCGAGGTGTCTAAGCTATAGGCCTATGCATAAGCTATTTGCATATTGGCTGAAAAACACAATTTAATGCCCACCAGTTTATCGACTGCCCCACGGGGCTTGAAGTTACTGTTCGGACTGGGAAATGTGCCGGGATGTAGATTGTCCGAGATGCAAAACTAAGACGGGGTTAATTATTTTATAACCTATGAGGCTGAAGGGAAAAATTGCACAACTCACAGACTGTAAGCAAGCTCAACGAATATCCCATGCTGGCAGCGGTTAATAGGAATTCGGTTTAATTACTCACCCTCTGAGTTTCCCGAACAGTTACAGGTGCACTAGGCATTAGTAGGGAAGCAGGAAGGGGGGCGGGGGGAAGTGCTTTACTAACGATCTGTTATATGGTAGTACGTTAGCCTGAAATATAAAGTGCAGGGGGGGATAGAGGTTTTCATACAAACTACAGCATGGAGGTGACATGTTGTGAGCCTTTGCAGGAGTTAGTATGTGGAGATTTTCAATGCTTACCGCCTGTCAGTAATACAAGCATGATGTCAGTGATGGAATCTCCGCATTAATTGAGCTTCACTGGTGTGGGGACGTGCAAGCTGTTGTATCGGGTGGGGTATATTAGTACGGAGATAGTATCGGACGACGGAGGAAACGCGAGGCTACGTACCACCTGCAACACAACCAGACAGAAGTCAGCAATTATCCCGTATAAACAACTAACGCTAATTAGGTACACTCACACCCTACAACGCATAGCGGGCCGGCAATCAGAAATTTTCTCGTAGTTGAACCCTAGCTCTTCAGATATACTTACGCACTACAACGTGGAACAAACCAGAGGTGAGCAATTGTCTCGCGTAAGAACTGCGATTGGTTAGGTTCACTCCAGTGTACCCAACAGTCCAGTCCGTCCCTCCTCACCCACCGACGGGACGGACGGTGTCACGGAGGATAGTGCCCGGGACGGACGGCGGTGGCGGCGTCCGTCCTAAGCCCTGCCCGGGACGGACGCCCGGGCCCTATAGGGGTCTTGGCAGATATCCTGACCACCGTCGATTATGTGTGGCAGCAGGCACCGGCATGTACCTGTAGGCAACTACAGGTGACATCAGGTGACGGTAGGTACCAACAGGTGACTACGAGCAGAGAGGACGCCCGGTAACGTTAGGTACTACCTACAGGTGACTGGAGTGATAACAGGTGATAATTGGTACCTATAGGTGACTGGGGGCGACGCTAGGTGAAGTCGGAGGTAGGTACCTATAGGCTATCGGTGACTGCGGACAACATCGGGCAATGGTAGATACCTCACCGCGAGTTCCAAGTGCAGCTGGGTACTCGGAATATCTAGTCATAACTTTTCACACACACTCCATACCCTAGCGACAACCCTTAGTTGTTGTTAGGAGCAGTTCCATTATATCAAATATATTTGACCTTTCGATAGCTGTTCAGCCACGTGAAACGAACAAACGAGTGACTGGCTGTGATAGAACCAAAATGCCGATGACAAAGCACGAAAGGACACCTATCCTGGAAGTAAAACAATTCCACTCATTTAACAACTCTTGCACACACACTGTCTCTCAGCACACTACTGCGGCCCAACTAACAGAAAATATAGCAGATATCTATATTGCAAAAACGAACACATCCTCCAATTCTTCTACCTTTCTAATGATTACCACACATAATTATTCTGGTCCTTTCCACACAAATTTCCTGCTCTTTCCCTTTCCAGCCCCTATGCTAATAAAGAATAATATTGCTATCAAAGAGCTTTCATGCCCACCTTGCCTCCACGCATCTCGCTCATCACCTTTCTGAGTTCTTAGAGAGAACCCTCCCACCCACAATCGCCAACCTTCCACGCGATAACCCTTCTATGAAGACCAATATTTGGTGATGAATGCCGCGCAATAGCTCCAAGTGAACAGGCCACAACGTACAAATGGGTGATGTGGTATGGACGGGGGTGGTGATCGAGTGGACAGTAGTATATAAACCAGTAATAAAAGACTAACATCAATCATGAGTATTAGTGATAAGGAGTGACGATAGATAGGGATAACAAGCAGTGATGGGGAAAATGATACCAAAAAAGTGACGATAGCAAGTGATGGCAGGTAAGACCCCCGGAGATCCCGATTTTACATACCCCGCTAATGACTTAGAATGGAAAAGACAGGAGTAAATAAAGCTAAAGAAATAAATAAAACCTCTTATTCTTTCACAAGAAGTATTCATTCTCCCTCCATTACTCGCTCCCATACATCTTACAAACTTTGATAACCTGAAACAACAATTGAAACAAACCAGTAATATGCTGTGATTGAAACGTCGATAACTAAAGCACAGGAAAAACTCTGCAAGGCTAAAAGCGGGGAAGGTAACTCTCTTTTTTGTTCAACCCACAACACAATAACACAATGCTCATCATAACTAACTAGCTAACTGAACAGCGAATACAGGTGTATAAATCAAATTCGGCAAAGCAACCTCCTATTCTTCTATTGATCACCACACATGGCCACTACTCCACTCCTCTGAAAACTTCCATCCCGATCATCGCAAGTCTTTCTTCCCTCCGCACACATGCATGCTAAGAAATAAACGAAACTCCTTCGCACTACGCAGTTTCCCGGACTCTCCAGCAGCCATAACATGCCCAATGCAGACTTATTGCAAACAATGAAATATAGGAATAAGCAAATGAACGACGAACAACAAAGACCAACCAGGAATTCAAACCTCGAAAAGACACTGCAAGAACAGATGACCTGGAAAGATAAACTATGAGCAAATAAAACGTAAGAACAAAATCTTCATGCAAGCAGGCGAACAGGCAAATTGAGAACAGGTAGCTGACTGAGAAACACAGTGAATGATAAAGTAGGATCGTGAACGAACGATATAAGGCTAGTGGATGGATAGACAGACGAATGGTGTTTGCAAGCATGCTGGACTACTTCTAAGGTTTCCTGCACATCCTTCGGTGCAGACGAGAAAGGAAAGATTTATATAAGAAATTAAACAAATTGATGCACCTATTTCCAAGTCAATCACGTCTGAGTTGAAAGAATGTGAAGAAGCTAAACAGTCCGTGTAATATCAGCACCATCCGACTCCACAGCGGAGATACCGGAACTTACTCCACTTCCACCTCCACGAGCCCCACTTAACCTTGCTGCCCGCGCTTCCAGATCATGTAACATAACTTCAACTTCTAATAGATCTGCTTCTCCGATCAGGTCAGCTCTTCTCCACGACTTCATGCATTCAATAACTTCAATAACCGCATCGCTTAACCGCGCTCGTCGATCTGTAATCAGATTTCTTCCACTAAATTTATGAACCCAAGCATAAGTTAATAACTGACAACAGTTACAGATACTTGATAATATGTAGAGGAGCAAATGAAGTGAGTGTTGGAGATCATTTACCTGCTGAAAACCCGCTCAACCTCAGCTGACATAGCAGGTACACTATGTATCTCTAGTGCCATGTGAGCCAGCCGTGACCACCGTGGATTGTGTAAGCGTGCTGCCCAGTAGGCAAGAAGATCCGGTACTTCCTCCTCTTCTTCAGCAGCCTGGAAGCGCTCAAACTGATTACTATCACTTTGAGTCAGGCGTGCACGCTTCTTCTGCTTCCAACGAGATAGTGAATCCTCTGGCATCTCGGTGTAGGGAATAGGAGGGGCAGAATAGTGTTCAGATGTGGTGGTAGTATCGACATATTGTATTGTCCGGTATTGTGTTTCCCAAAGCTCTTTACTCTTCAGCTTGGCTAGTGCTACCCACTCTTGACGCTCGCTCCATTCAATTTCGAAGTACTTCAATTTTGTATCCGGGTCCAAGGCAACTGCTGCGTATGAAGCCGGTAACCTATCGGCCAGGCTATAATATCTGTTCAAATCATCAGATGTATTTAAGCCAAGAATTGATATAGAAAACATAAACTAACTTATTCAATATGGCCCAAGCGTGGTTGATCGAGGTTAAGATATGCGGACTATATACTGAAGAATCTCCATATTTGTGTTTCGCTTCCTCCAAGGATGAGAGTAAATCGTCCATGCTGGGCAATACACGTGCTAGGTACCCATTTGAATTATTTCGAAAGCTTCCGGTTCCTTGTAACTCTAGAGTAAGACGCCGGAATGGCTTTAAGATTTGAAGGATAGTTGCCAGGTCTTGCCAGTCCTCTATTGTCAGTTCACCAAGAGTTACCAGATCAGGATCGTTTAAATCATGTTCATTGTCATCTATTGAGTCTCGGGTAATCCGTCTTGATTTTGTCTGCCTTTCTTCTGTAACCGTGATACCAACAAACTCGTTGAGAATGTCGCGAAGCTCAAACGCTCGATCAATGGCATCTGCATCACTTGACCAGCGTGTGACATTCCCCAGAATTGGAATCATGGGACCTCGGTAGTTGGCACCACGGATAAGCCGCACCTTTTCGGAGAAGCGGTCTCGTCTCTGGGGTGTTCGGAGTATCCATACTCCAATATTGTGCAGTTTACCCATCGGTCCTTTCTTCCTCCACGCTTTTAGTGATTTCACCTCCTGCTCACTGTTCGCTTCACTAGTGTTTGTGTGAAATGCCTCCCAATCTGATCCCCACAAAAATGCCTTGACTGCTAAGTTAATGATATGGCCAAAACACCGGACTCTGGATTCCTCTGAGTTGAAAGAAATTCCCCTGTTACCTAATAGTACACCTAACTCAACCAAAGCCGAGTCATTATTTGTAGCATTATCAGTAGTAATATAGCCAATTTTTCATATAATATCATACTTGTCCAATACATTAAAAAGTGTTGCCGCTATATTAACCCCATTATGGGGTCCGAGGAACCGACGAAAAGCAATTGTACTAGATCGCAGTTGTCCTTCTTCGGTTGTCCAATGTGCCACAACGCCAAGAAATGATCGATGATCTGGCGAGCTCCAGAGATCAAAGCTAAGATGGATACGGAATGGGAGTGCCTTGAAGTAGTTGACAATGATTTTACTGGAGTCATCATACAAGGATATTATCCAATTAGTAATTGTTGCACTAGATTTTGGGAGGCTGTGCCGTAATCCATCAGGTTGAGAAACCTAGTTTTGAGTTCATTATAAGATGGGGTAATTATCAATAGAAATGGTTTACAATACATACACAAGTTAAAAGATAATGCAGAAGAACTCGAAATGTAGGATCCTCAATAGCGTAGAATGCTGTATTTGTTACATACACCCATCGGAGAAGCATTTGCTTAAAAATTTGTGAATTGAATTGAAGTCCCGGAGAAACTGTTCGACCGAACGCAGCGACAATCCTTGACTCGCTTGCTGCAATACTCAGCTCATGACCCCCATCAGGATGCTCCTTGGTCACTCCATGGTAGACTGATAAATGGCTGTTCATATTCTTCGTAGACGAGTCACTATAAATTGGAGCTCTACCCGATGGGCCTTTATCCATAGATATAAATAAATACACAAGAAAGTGGGGAGATTAAATAATAATTTAATACATACATCGTGCACACTTCCAGCGCCATTTGCCGTTTTCAAAAGTTTCTATCCCATTGCTTGGTAGCCAACAATAACCTTTGCGTGCCTTCTTCTTTTGCATGAATGTAGCCGGAACACCTAAGTGCATTCCCGAGATATCTCCCATAATGGATGTTGACCCTAGACTACCAGCACTACTATACTGGCCTTCCATGCCTCCCACTAGTGACTGATTCCGTTCGGTTGCGGTTAAGAGATCCGAGGGAGCTGAACTCAAAATATCGCTTGCAGTTGACTCATCGTTATGGGAATTTAAATCATATCGGTAAGAGCCCGAATTATCGAAATATGGTGTAATAACTTGTGAAATGGAATCATCAGGGCGTAGGGAGCCTTGACTACCAGTTGATACATGAGAAGGTGTCTCTGACATAGCAACAAATTATAAGGAACAAGAAGGATAATATAGCGTATTCTATAATTTATATTTCAGCAGCAGTCAGAGTTCTTTTTATCTCAAATTTTCAATAATTCAAAAGTTGTACTCTATCAATATTGTAATTACAACATGACCTGAATCTTTAAAATAATTATGACCCAGGAGAGCGAAAAAAGAAAGATACCATGCTGAGGATACCAATTAATTCTCGAGGGCTGCCGGTACCTAACAGTAACTGCAGATGACTGCAGGGGACGGTGGGTAACAGCCATTGACTGTAGGTACCTACAGGTGACTGCAGGCGACGGGGGGTGACGGCCGGTAACGGTAGGTACCTACAGGTGACTGCAGGTGACGGGGGGCGACGGCCGGTAACGGTAGGTACCTACAGGTGACGGCAGGTGACGGGGGGCGACTGCCGGTAACGGTAGGTACCTACAGGTGACTGCGGGCGACGGGAGGTGACAGCCGGTAATGGAGGCAGCTCCTTGGCTCTTTCCGGAATAGCACTTGGACTGGACGGTAGGGGCCTATAGTCAACCCCTCAGACTCCCGTCTTTACGGAAGACGGACGCCAGCGCCCGGCACTCTAAGACAACCTGCCCGGGACGCCCGGGACTATAGTCCGTCAGGGCCCTACCGTCCGCCCGGGACGCTTGGGTACACTGGTTCACTCACATTCTACAAGACCCGGCAAGCCAAAATTAAGCAATAGTCTGGTCATTTAAATGTTGTTGATCAGGTTGTCTTACGTACTACAGCACCCAGCGAGTGAGAAGTTAGTGATTTTCTCGCGCCGGAACCATGGCTAATTAGATGTACTTACACCCTGCGATACGTAACGAGCTGGGGTCAGAAATTGACTTGTACGGGAACTTTTGTCAACAAAGTCGGCTTACACACTATAATGACCAGTGAGCCAGAATTCAGCAATTACTCCGCTCTAGAACCGAGTTTGATCAAGTTTTCTTACATACTACGGCAATGGACGAGCCATCAATCAGTAATTAACTCCCAGAACCGTGGTTGATCAGGCACACTTACATCCTACAAGACATCCAGAAAACGAGAGGTCATCAACCGTTTTATTCCTCAATCCAGGCTAACCGGGTTCACTTACATACTGCGATACTCGATGAGCCATCGGTCAGGGGCTGTCGCACCAGAACCATGGGTGATCAGTTTCACTTACCCACTGTAAAATCATGTGGGCGAGAGGTCAGTAATTGTTTGGTCCTGGGGCTAGGGTTGAATAGCTAGACTAACATCCTGCAAGCCCGAAAGAGTAATCGGTCAGCAATTGCCTCACAAAAGTGTGCTGATTGATCGGGTTCACTTACACACTGCAATACTCAGCGAGGCAGAGGTCAGCAGTTGTCTAGGACGAGATCTTGAGTTGGCCGGGTTCACTTACAATCTAGAACGGAGAGGGAGCGGGGGTCAGCGGTCAGAGGTTTTCTCTTGCCGAAACCACAATTAATCGGGTACACTTGCATCCTACAACTCCCCACAAACCAGAGGTCAGCAATCGATTTTACCAGAACCGCAGTTCATTGGGCACACTTACATTCTGCAACGCGAAGAGAGCCGGAGGTCAGCAGTTGTCTCAAAAAAGAACCCTGGCCAGTCAGGTTCACTCACGTTCTGGATAACTCAACAAGCCAAGGCTTAGCAACCGTTTCGTCCCTTGGCCGCTGCTGATCAGTTTTACTTACCCACTACAGCGCTCCGAGAGCCAGATGTTACCAATTGCCTGGAGCGGTTGCCGTGGAGGATCAGTTCCACTCACCCACTACAGCACTCAGCCATCCACTGGTCAGAAATAGTTTCTTCCTGGAAGTGCGGCTTGTCTGGCCCCTCTTACATGCTATGGCACTCAGCGAGCCACCGGTCAGTTGCCTTACACCAGAACAGTTGGTCAGGAGCTCTTACATTCTACAACGCTCAGGAAACGCGAGGTCAGAAATTGATTCATCCCCAAACCAGAGCTAACAATGGTCATTGGTAACCCACATTCTACAGTGCCCACGAAGGAAAGGTTAGTAAAGGTTCATCCTAAAACTTTAATTGATAGTGTGCACCTACCCACTACAGTATTCAGCGAACTAGAGGTCAGCAATTGCTCCGCATAAGCGCAGCCGCTGATCCGGTTGACCCACTCTCTGCAACGCCCGGCCCGCCAGGGGTCAGAAATCGTGGTACCAGAGAACTGTCTTTGGTAGCTATCACTTACCCACTACAGCTCGACGCGAGCTACCAGTCAGCAACTGTCTCGTACCAGAGCCGAGATTGACCAGGTTCACTCACAATCTGAGAACTCGGAAAACCATAAGTCAGCAGCTGTCCAGTCCAAGAACCCTCCTGAGTCCCGTTCACTTACCGTCTACAATCTCCAGGGAGCTGGACGTCAGATGTTGCCTCGCAACGGAACCCCCACCGATCCTGTTCACTTACATACTACAAACTCAGTGAGCCGGATGTCACCAACTTTCTCCTACTAGAGCCATAGCTAGTCCTGTTCACTTACATACTGCAACACTCGGTGAATCAGTGGTTAGCAATCACCTTGTCCAAGATAGTGGTTGATTAGCTTTACTTACTCTCTGCAACGCGTGGCACTCCTGTGGTAAGTAACCGTGATGACCCAGAAAAATGGTGGAGGTGGTTCGCTTACCCTCTACAACGCTCAAAAAGCGAAAGGTCAGCAACGGCTTTGTGCTAGAACTGTGGTTGATCAGATCCGCTTACTTTCTGCAACCCGCAGCAAACGAGAAGTTAGTAATCCTGAGACCCTAGAACCATGGCTGATCTAGCTCACTTACCTCCTACGACACTCAGCAAGCCTGAGGTCAGAGATTGCCATGTCGTAGAACCTGGTTGATGGGGTTCACGTACCTCCTGTAGCACTCAGTATAGAAAAGGTCAGCAATTGTCTCCCCCCAGAAATGTCCTGGGTCAGGTTGGCTTACGTCCTACAATATACGCCAGTTTTCAGTCAGCAAGTGTCTTGTGATAGGAATGGGATTGATAGTTTACGTACAAACTGCAACGCCCCACAAGTTTGTAGTTAGCCACCGCTCGTGTCACCCTAGCTACTAACCCGGTCACCTACCTTCTGGACATCTCCGAAACTCATCAACCTTTATTCGGTTATTCCATCGTATTGAACTGGCGGACTTACACTCTACACTCATTAGTTAATCCAGAGCCAGAGATGACGGCTGTCCAACTCCCCATGGTGGTTCACTTACTCTCTATTGTATTGAACACTCAGTTTTCAGCAACACAACCATATGGAAAGAACTTGGTCTGGGACTTCGTCTTACCGTCTGTAACGCAATAAACGTTGAATCAGCTTCTGCTCTCTCCCAAACTGAAGATCCACATACCATCTGTAGGACGAAGCCAATCCATCGTTAGTCACTCACCGTCACTTCGCCTAAGCAGGGATCCTCACATGCAAGATGTTGTACTCCCTCCCCCAGAGAGATGCGCGGATGTTCCTCTCGAGTAGCATTGTAAGAATCTCCCCGTCTCTCCCAAGAGCTGCTACATTCAAAGCGGTTCCATATTTTTCGGATCGGGCATGGATATCCTCTTCTTCCTCCAATAGTTCCCTGACAACGGTCCTCTGCCCGAGCCAAGTTGCTAGCATCAAATGTGTAAAGTCTTTCGGGAACACACGACCCCTGTGCAGGTCACTATTTTCCCAGCACACATTAAGCCATGTCAGAAATATATTCGATCCGCGTTTGCAAATCCGCCGTGTACGTTGGAACAACTCCATATGCTGATCCTGCGAATCTCGAAAGTGACTTGTCCAATGGCAGGCTGCGTAATCAAGAAAAGTATACTTCCGCACATAATTATGGAGTGTCTCCCTACTAGCTCCGTCGGACCACACATCATCCATCGGTAAGGGGTCGACTTCAAAGTTTGCCAGCGAAAGGTAGGAGATACAAATGTCAGCCAGCAGAAAGTTAGCATCCACCGGACATAGAGTATACTGCCACTCCCCCTCACCAAGCACCGTTCCTTTAATCAGGAATTCCCGGGCCGTTTGGTGCACGGGGTAAACCTTCGAATCAATGACCCGCACGAAATGTCCACACAGATTTTTCACTGTCCTTTCGGGGCTGGGGTAGGGATCGGCTTGCAGGTCTCCGGCCGACCTGTGGTCCCCCCTGATAGTAAGTGCAATGTTCATCTCCACAAGGGTAAGAGGCCTCGCGGCCGCCACCACAATATTCAGAATTTGCCGGGCTTTATCGGGGTATCTGGTCTTGTTAAGGATTCTGGTGTATAGCTCTGCTAGGTCACGCGGGGTGGTGGAGACAATGTTAGCGAGCTCATCGCGCGAGCCGTTCTCGCAGTCACGTAAGATGTCAAGAACAAGCGAAACCCAAAGGAATGTCCGATCAGCGGAGGATTCGAGGAGGTTTCTCAAATATCCGAGCCCCCCCAGGGTGCTCACAGTATGACTCTAGTGCCGTAACGCCCTCATCTATGACACGATTAACATCAGCGGTGATGGCGTTGAACTCGTCCTCCCCTTTCAACCGGATCGTCGTTGCCCGTGAGCTAAGTTCTCTTTCAATTTTGTGATACGGGCGACTCGTAACGATGAATTTCAAAGGTATAGAGGATGTTTGTGATCCTGGGAGGCGGGTCACGTGGCGGATGAGCTGAGAAAGGGTTCCTTCTTCGCACTCATCCAAGCCGTCTACCACACAAATCACATCCCCGGACCCCCCCTTAGCTACGGCCTTAACCAAAATATCCCACAATGTGTTCACCTCCTCCGTAATCCTCCGACCTCTGGCATTGAATTCTTCGGCGGCATATTTGCAGAGGGAGTTTCGCTGCACAAATAGCTGATGTATTATGGCGCAGAGGGCAAACGTTGCGCTCCGCTGCTCGTCGCTATCATCTTTAAAAAAGAAATAACAAACGATAGCGTCTGTTTGGACCTTCAGATACGTTACTAGGAATAAGGCGATAACTAATTTTCCACAGCCCGGATCCGCTGATAACCAGAGGAGACCAGATCCCACTTTCCCTAACAAGTCATTATACTTTGGATGCTTCGTAACCCAGGCGCACGTTCCCTCGGCCGGCTCACGAACACGATTCGGTGTGACTCATAGCTAGACGTGTAAAGACATTGCAACATTTCGGCATAGTTCTGGGACGCGCTCGCTCCTCCGTTGTTGTAATAATTATTGTTCGTGATGTTACCGGAGTTGATCGTGTTATTAGAGCCGCTGTTCCCACTATAATTGCCTTGAACAATGGTGTTGGCCGCCGAGCTAGAAGTGTAGCTATTGAAATTAATGTTTTGAAGGACAATGTATACAGGCAAAGATCTCCGAGCATACCTTGGGGGCGAGGAAAGATCCGCGGTACGAGTGCTTGACTGTTGGCTGCCCATTTTCCCGGTCGATTTCTGGGTTGCGAGAGATTGCTTGTCAACGGTATAATTGAATGCGTGTTTTTTGATATTTGTGAAAATAAAGTCCAACCAGGTGAGGAAAAAGGCAAGAGACCAGACAACCACGGGCCCTGAAGGAAAGCCTTTTATCAAGAGAGCAGAGTATTACCCCCAGAAACACTACAGTGCACCTACCCCGCACTTCGTGCACTCAGCCAAAAGTGTCATATTAGCACCTACGACAGGCTCTAACTATCTTGATGAGTAGATAAAGTACTAGTACATCTTCAAGCCGGCCCAGTGGACATGTTTTCTCCTCCTGACACTCCCGCAGAGCCATGCAGGAGATAATTACCAACTCCGTCGAACTCGATTTACTCAATTACCCTCGATTAAAGGACCGGAGGGTTGAAACTTGAGAGTTTCTTCGCGTTCCGTGATACTGAATTTGTGGGTTTCAGTAGAAGCATTCAGTCCAAAAGTTGAAAAACGTTTATGCGAGTTCTTCAAGTCGAAATGACTTCGGCCAATGTAAGGCCGTCTTGCACAGAAAGCTGATAGATCAACTCGAGACTTGACACCCAATGAACGCTCTTCCAGCCCCAGCGTTGGATGCCTAATGCAAATTCTGGTTTTAGAAGCGCTGAACCAAGAGATCCAACCCCGGGGCTGGCGAGCGGTTGTGCAAGTTTCCGAGTGGAAAGAAGAAACTGCGAGTAACGCCTTTTCGCACACAAAACTGACTGATCATCTCAAAACTTGGAACTCGAAAAAATGCTCCTTTAAGCCCCCAGACCCAATTCCCCTAATCCGCTCATTGCATTTCGTAGCCGCGGTATTAATCTCCGCGCGGAAGTACTTCGGGATACCGAGGATGAGTCTTGGAGGTGCGGAATTTCCCCTTAGATAAGAGAAAAAACACTGCGAGAAGATTCCCCTTCAGCCCTCACCTGAGAGAAATAAAAAGAAAGATACGACAAACCTTACTAGGAGGTGCAACTCTAACGCTATGGGGGGATCCGCACTATTAGAGCTTTTGCGGCAGGCGAAGATAGTCGTTGCACCCTAAAGTAGTGCCGTATAGGGCCCGGCAACCCCTTTCCATGCTGTATCGTTAGCAAGTTGATAAAATTCGACTCAAGCCGAAGCTGTCCTTCGAGAGTAGGATGCCTTACTGCGTTTCTCACCTACTCTCGGCACGGTACTGTATTGTCGGGTAGTCTAATATGGGCGCTCGCGCTTACAAACAAAACCGGAACTATAGTGTTAATTAGCAGTTCAGCGGGAATGCGATTCGGTATGTACTTCAGGTTATGATGAGTCTCCATGAAAAAGCTGGGGAGCGGAGTAGTGTGCGGGCTAATCGATAGAGTAGAATACATACAGATTGGCAGTTTGAAAATGAGTCATTTCGAGCCAGAGGTGACAGTTAATACTCTGGAATAATACAGTATTCACGATCCCAATGCTTACACCTAGATGATTAGAAGTTCGCGGTTAGAATGTGGAAATGTTTAGTTCAACACTATACTTAGGATGCAAGTCAACGTCATGTTATTTACTTGCGTCAAGCTAACTAGTACTGCATATGGTTAAAATAGACCCTAAAAACAACGACTCTAGTACTAGAAAGCCGCCCTATTTGCCGTTTTAGTAGTTTTGTCGATCTAGGAGTTTAATTGCGGAATACCCATATGTAGTACATGACCTGCCCAAATACATAGTCCCCGCTGGTTGGGTTGTATTATACTTTGAGGCAATCTAAAGGCGCGGCGTCGGGAGGGGTCTTGCTCTTGACAAGGGCGAGACCGTGAGGGCTCAGCGAGATAGCACCCTTAGCGAGGCGTGGCACTTCTTGGCTTGTATAATCCGCGAGTCAACATGATTTCGCTAGCCGAGGAATGGCATGCCTTGCTGAGGGTGCTGCCTCGCCGAGCCCTCACAGAGTCTACAGGAAACAAGGGGTTTAAGAACAGGTCAATAACCCACTCCACGCATTCTATATGCAGATGCCGTCCTTTGGTCGTAATTATGACCTGGCCATTCACGTGTCAGACCATACAATAAGGCCATTATTACATAGATTCAACCAATCAGTTAAGTGTTTATATGTACTCTAGACGTGGTTTGTGTTCAAGCGTACTACTATTGCTCGGTATGATACGGTACAACTCAACTGACCAAAATTACGAAAATGGCTAAGCGCGAGTGCCCCTAATCGACTCGTGGTGACCTACCGGTAGTCGGACATTCGTGTGCGACCATGATATGTTGTTTATTCGTCATGAACCCGTTAACACTCTATAGCTCCAGGTGGTAGTAACTTATTTAAAAGTCAGGGACCCACTGGGAGAAAGCGCAGGGCCGAGGCAAGAATTCTCGAGCAATTGGCGATTACCATTGATAGATTTTCCTCCTTTCAGGTTCTGTTTCCTTCGTTTTCCTCGCACAGTCACTTTCCCTTTTTAGTCCAGCCTCGAATTGTTTGACCCTTCACTCCCATCCCTGGTAACCTGGGGCTACAAGCACAAACAAATTTAGCTTTACTCACCCAAACCTTTTCGTTCTTGTAGCCCCAGGTTACCAAAGTAGAGCCAAACTTTTTTGTGCCTGTAGCCCTAGGTTACCAAGGATTCTGCCCTCCAGCAATCAGACCCATACGGTGCGACTGTCTCTGTTGACAAACGCCCAAGGCCCAGGCGGCCCAAGTCGATCGGTTTGCATGTTTCAAAATCCAGGTTTTCGACTTTTTTTTGCCGCACGCCATAGCTATCAATGAATACTGAAGCCTTACCCATCAGACAGTAATTTTACCCACAATCATCGCAGAGAGATATCTTCTCCATGCTCGCTCTTCTTGGCCAAGAACACCTCCTCTAGCTGATATTTCGCCGGAGCCCCCAGGGACCTCATCCAATATTCAGTTTGCGGATATCTTCTTGACAAAAGGGTGAGGATGGTCTTGGGCGCAATCATCAAGGAGGCGAACTAGCATATGACAGGGCGACAGTTGGAGTGTCTGACCAGGCAAACAGATTTGTTGATTTCGGTCGAAGCACATTTTTTCGAACTGCAGAAAGGCTACTAGGCGAACCCTCAGCTCTGGGGAAACCAGCCTAGCAATATCGGATCCTCCGGTCGGCAGAAAACCAAGCACACTTCAATCATGCTTTGCTCCCGATACTGTAGTCGAATACTGGGTGTTGAGAAATTCTCAACTAGTAAAATACTAGCTAATATTTCCGATTCCTTATTTCGGAGCTAACTGGGTGTACTAGTATATATGACTAGGGCCAAAAACTACTGCAATCCTGGACAGTATATTGCAAAAAGTTGCTAAAATATGGCAACAGCGAAGGAGAAAATTTTCCTGCACAATAGATCCAGGGTATAGATCTATGAAGCTTGCCAAATAAAAGGTCAACAATAGATCGCACCCTCATCTGGACATTGGTGGAGCAAATTCTTAAGTCCAGAGACTGGCAGCTGTGAAACTAGTCATTAGGGATAGGGGGGGGGGG
>QLOI01000696.1:21994-59858 GCA_003313605.1 Tuber umbilicatum | reverse complement strand
GGAGGAGGTCCTTGTTGGCCTGATGGATATTTTTCCAGACCCCATACGGGATTGTGTCGGGGCCAGGGGCAGACGAGGAGGAGGAACGGCGGAGGACGAGGGAGACTTCTTCCTGAGAGACAGGGGGGACATCAGGTAATGGAGGAAGGAGGACAGAAGGAGGAGGAGGAGGAGGGGGAAGGGGGAAAAAATGTATTTTTTTTTCACACCCCCCCTCCGAGCATTGTACTGTACCGGAAAGCCGGACCTCGCTATCCCGGAAAACGGAGATACAAAGGAATCCATCTGGCGAGGCCGGCACAGGGAGTGCGCCAGCATCACACATCAATTGTTGCCGAGACCCTGGCACAGTAGCGGGGACTTTGGGGGCACGGTAGGAGTATGGTGTCGAAGCGCTTTTACCGCCAAAATTTGGCCCGCTGTCTGGGGCGGACCGGGATGGGATGCAATAACAGTCCTTTTTTTTTTTTTAAAAAAAAAAAAAAAAAAAAAAACCCCAATTCGACGCCGCGAGTACCGGTAGCATGCAAGAGGTGCCCGGAGGGGGTCATGCATTTATAAGCGCGGATTTTTTGCCATATCTTTGGGTAATCCTCGAGTGCAGGCAGAGCCGATGGTGCAAGGCGTCCATAACCGAATTCTCTTCCTAGCTTGGCTGAGTGATAGGTTGGAAAATTTAATTGGGTTGCATTTTCCCCTGGCCCGGACGTGCGTGCACGCCTTACCGTTCTAGCGTACCCGGTCGATAGAGGTTGGGTCGATAGGATCGAAGAGGGGGTGGTTCGGGGTGGACTATGGGGGTTCGTGTCGTGGAGCATCCGTTGATTCTCGCTCTGGGAGTGTCGATTTCAAGCGTCCGGCAGCATGCCCACTTCACCTGCCATGCTCTCCCGTGAATCGCGACTAGCGAGGAGCCAAGTTCCCCGCGGCGCAAAGTATTGCATCTGGCTAGGCACTGTATCAGGCAGTATAGTCAAAAATGTTGTGGGTTGCTCACGGGCGTTTAAAACCGATATTTTCCGTGGGGGGGCGCTGCAGAACTGTGGAGTATCGTAAGTCTGTATGTGAGTATGTGCTGGGAAGGAAGGTAGAGGTTCTTGGTGCTGTACTGTACTGTGCTCGCATTGTCGAGGTGTTCCTTTTTTAACAAAGGCCTGCCTCGGCTAGCGCAGCAGGGTGCGGAGGGTGGTATTTGCGCTGGGTTGTGCGGATCGTATGGTTTATTGTTAATTTATTCTTTTGCTTGTGCGCTTCCGGTGGGTTGGCGGGCGTTCGGCTGGGTTCCTATATCTACTATTCTTTCATATGGTGAGCAAGGATCCGGAGGTCCCTTATAGAGTATATGTCTTTATGCTATCGTGGATAGTACTAGACGGGGGGTCGTTAAAATAGAAAGCCGGAGAGATCCCTGCTCTGGTGACCAGGTCTAAAACTTTATCGGACTGGGAAACTGGAGGTGATAGGGAGAAATGGAGTCTGGAGGATGCTGAAGGTACTGTGCATACCGGTTGGGGATTCCCCGCTGTGTTCAATCCATTCTGATACAGTAGGCTATGTTATCAAATTGGAGCAATCTCAGAGCCACCAACCCTGGGCACTTGCCCTCCATTGAACCTTAAGTCCTAGTTAGTTGTGCAGAATATATTACTAAAGGAGGTCTATAGAAGCTGGGAGTGTCTCTGACACCAAGTATAATATCCCAGGACCAACACGGCAATAGCAAAAAGAAAGTGTAAATCAGCATCAAAAATAGGACGTGAGTTCACTGGGGTAACGGGAATCCCCCCAAACCCCGACTTTAACTTGGCCAATTGGGTGTAATTTCAAAGTAATGGTCGAGATTTTGACTTGTGAATACTGTGCTTCACTCAGACAACATGATCGTCCGATCAAGTAATCCTGAGATCGCCGCCTACCTGTCCGCGACTTTCAACCTGCCCCCCGAGTATTCTACAGGTGCATTTTTTCTCTCTCTTTTTATTTTTCTACCTACAGCACCTTACTAGTACTTTAGGCCAATAAGCACAGGTACAGTAGTAAGGCATGAAGTGCAGTGCTGTTCGGGGGCAACTGGATCAAAATTTTGTATGGTAAATCACTTATGCATCCCATAGCCCTTACCGAATTCGGATTCGAATAGTAGGCTATCTAGCGTTGGCTGCACGTATTATATCGAATCCGGCTAGGACTGTCGATGCTATGCGGTTTGCTAGCGGCTGATTTGTCCACTTGCTTAATAGTTAGTTGGGAGCTAACTTTAACAGTTACTGGTTAAGTGTGGTGTATCATAAAGCGTCCAGAATGTGAGCCAAGCCTGGGGTATTGTGTAATGCCTAAATTTGTAAGGGTCAATGTTAAACAAGGGGGGGAATTATCCTTGGAGATCAGGGGTTCGATTCTGCTGTCCCACGTATTTTATGCATCTTTTTAAGTTCAACGGAATGCTTGTCTAATGATATAATATTATTATTATAGTATTTTTTTTTTTGCGTCATGTATCGTAAAGTGGTACTATCATGGTCTGAATGAGAAAAATAATAATATAATACCTCGGGCTGGCACGAATTGAACTTAGGATCTTTGAAAGCTATTTTTGGTTATAAAGATTACAGATTTGATAGAGGCATTACAATGCAACGGGCTTGGTATTGTACACGCTATCGACGCTTTGCATCATAGATAGAGTGATACTTTGGTGGTTTATGTTGTGTTACCCGGTTCGGCTGCAGCTCTGGAAAACTATGCTCGCGCCGGGAGGTAAGCCGGGGCGGGCAATCTACGTGGGGAGGTGAGGGATTGAGCAGAGTGTTGTATAGTGCTGTAACTCCGGTGCAGTATATATGGTTTGTGCTTTGAATTTTGGACGACGTGGCGATGGTTCGGTCGGGCAGGGTGAGGGTTTTTCTTTACTTTTTTTCTTTCTTTCCAGAGAGAGGGATGGCCACTCTCTGTGGGTCAAGGGCTACTTTTACTTGTTAGAAGAAGAGTATGGTATATGGACCGTACCCTTGGTTGAGATTCTTTAGGTTTCGGGATCTGGCACTGCTGGGTGTGCTGGCCGGAGAGGGGTTGGATGGACGGGGCATGCGCTGTGAGGATCTATGGTAGAGAGAGGAGGTTTGGGGGGAGGTTCAAGTAGAGTAAATTCCTTGTATTGTTTGTTGACTCTATGAGGTTATCATCCCTGACTCTGTGGGCTGGTATAAAACACCTATCATTGCACAATCTATAATAATCTTATAAGGTTTCTAGAGGTTTGCTGGAAAAAGCACTGGGTGGTAAGTAAAGCATTATCTGTTCCATTGCGATACACTAGCTATTACAGAAAATTTTCTTAGGAGTATCTTGGTTAACTTGGGCCCCTACTCTGGTGGCTCAGCGATTGTTGGCCACTGTGATAGGGTTTGTAGAGCTGGTATCGTCATGGGGTATCACACTGGTTAGGTCGCCTACTATCTATGATATTATGCCGCATAATGTATAATAGACCCAAGCCTAGGAAAGACCTACTGCTGGTTGTATGCGGGCTCGGCTCTCTTATCCAAGGGGCAACTGACTAGAAGGTCCTGTTCAAGTGCAATACTCGTGGAAGGTATGACGTATCCCAAAACGGGGGTCGTGGGGCCTTATGGGCGCTCAGATACGGACAGCATTGTTGCGATGTTTTTCTCCAAATCCTAGCCTTTGGGTGCTTCTTGCCTGCTGCAAGCGCAGAAATATAATGGAGGCCGCCTGCTGTTGCAGCCCGAGTTACAAAGACCTCTTGAAGGCGGAGGAAGTGAGAACTGCAGGACTTACTCTTCCGCTAACCAGGAGGACTGCAGCAAAGTCCCACCGGACATGTCTAAAGATCGGAAAGCTCTTTCGTATCATAAGGGAATGTCTTATGGAGCTCTCTTGGGGATCCTGTTTGTCGATTACTCTCGGCACGGCGTGCTATAGCGCTGCACTATGGAATCTTAAACCACTGCTTAGCAACCACCCAGCCCATCTCGCTGCACTCTGAGGGAAGGTAAATCCGTCGAAGTAGAAATTCCTGTCGAACGCAGCGTTGGCCGATAGATCTGCGGACTCGGGAGATCGCAGGGCTTCCCCACCTTGGCCGGGGCCCAGCCTTGATTAAGCTTGAGCGTGCGATTTGTAACGCATTTATAGAATGTCACTCGGTTCAAACAACTATAGAACATAGTTTCAATTCCGGGAGCCGAATTAACTCTCGGTAGATAACTGCATCCTAAATAGGTGCACGGGCCAGACCTCTAACATAATTTGCGCCTTAGTCTAGTACCGTACAATCCCAACCTCTAATATCAGATCATATTAAAGGGGGAAACACCCTTCTTCTCACCCCCCCCCCCTCCCCCTAATTTACTAGATATAGAACTGTCCGGCGCTGTGAGTTATTTGGTCCTTCTTTTTTCAACCTGGATGGGGTATCTCCAATTAGAATTGGGAAAACTCCCCCGTGCCTTTCCTTGGGACGTTGTATTATGAAAGGGCAAGGTTATTGCTGCCCAGGCGCTCGGAAGGCCGTCTGGAGATGTTCCCTCCTGCCGATCTCGCAAGGCGTACTGTTGGGTATTGGGGTTCCGGCGGTGTTAATCCTGTTTCTCCTGGGAGAGTCTAATATTCTCTAAGTATGGTACCTACGAAATTACTGTTTAAGCTATCTTGGTGGCTTCTCTATAGGCATTTTTCGTGTCATTGGATTGATAGCGGGGTGGGTGAGGCGAGTGACAAGAAAGGTGTCTGCTAGCCACCCTCCATACCCAGGGCGTATAGCGGGGCGGTTAGCGGGTATCCGGTAAGCATGACATCGTACTATTCATTGTGACGTCACTTATGGCAACTGGCCTCCTATTGTAAGTAGGGTATTTTCATAGTTGCTCGTAATCGCCTCGATGATCTTTGCACCATTGTAATACTGTATATACAGTTTGCCTATCGTATTGGGGGGCGGAGGAAGGGAAAGGAGAAGTTGTACAAGAAAAAAATACCGCGTGGGCAAGAATTTATAGCGAGAGGGAAATTAAATATAATAAAAATTGTAATAAAATGGGCCTTCACAACAATATAACTATTTCCGTCCGCTGATCAAAACAATACCATTCTTTGTGGGGGGGAACTCATAAATCCTCACTCGACTATGAAGGCAAATCACTAAGGGGGTTGAGGAGGCCATGGTGATAAATGTGTGCATTCCGATTCCTGGGATTTTCTTCGACTGCGAAGGCTTGTACCGATTGATAACTTCTGGGAGTAACGTGTTGCGGAAGGGAAGGAATGGTGATGAGTTCCGCGAGGTGGTGTCTCCTGGGCCTCAAATGGGGCGGGGGGTATCGCATTGCGGGACTGTAGCAGCGCTGCCACCCTCTTATGGCCGCGCTGAGCAGCGAGCGAGAGCGGTGTTCCGCCGTAATTATCCGGCTCATCGGGGTTGACCCCTTCCCGCCCGAGTAGTATTGTCACCACTTCTTCATGCCCACCCGAAGCGGCAAGCAAGAGCGGTGTTTGGCCGTCATTATCTGGCTTGTTGGGGTTTACGTCTTCCCGCCCGAGTAGTATTTTCACCACTCCTTTATGCCCATCCGAAGCGGCATACGAGAGCGGCGATTGACCGTTATTATCTGGATTGTCAGGATTGACGTCTTCCCGTCCAAGTAGTATTTTCACCACTCCTTCATGTCCAAACCAAGAGGCATACAAGAGTGGTGTTCTGCCGAAATTATCTGGCTTGTCGGGGCTGACTTCTTTCCGCCCGAGTAGTATTTTTGTCACTCCTTCGCGTCCAAACCAAGCAGCGTGCGAGAGCGGTGTTTGGCCGTCAGTATCTGGCTTGTTGGGGTCGACCTCTTCCCGTCCGAGTAGTGCTTTCACTACTCCTTCATGCCCATGCGAAGCGGCATGCGAGAGCGGTGTCTGGCCGGCAATATCTGGCTTGTCAGGGTTGACCCCACCCCGCCCGAGTAGTGTCCTCACCACTCCTTCATGTCCACCCTCAGCGGCAAACGAGAGCGGTATTCGGCCGTAATTACCTGGCTTGCCGGGGTTGATCTCTTCTAGCCCGAGTAATATTTTCACCACTCCTTCATGTCCAGACCAAGCGGCATACGAGAGCGGTGTTTGGCCGCCATTATCTGGCTTCTCGGGGTTAACGTCTTCCCGCCCGAGCAGTGTTCTCACCACCCCTTCATGCCCATATGAAGCGGCATACGAGAGCGCTGTTCTGCCGTAATTGTCTGGCTTGTTGGGGTTGACCTCTTGCTGCCTGAGTAGTATTTTCACCACTCCTTCATGTCCCCACGCGGCGGCATACGAGAGTGGTGTTCGCCCGCCATTACCGGGCTTGTCGGAGTTGACCTCTTTCCGCCCGAGTAGCATATTCACCACCCCCTCATTACCACCAGAGACGGCAAGCAAGAGTGGCGTTCGGCCGAAATTATCCGGTTTGTTGGGATTCACTTCTTCCCGCCCGAGCAGTATTTTCACCACGTCATCATGTCCATTACGAGCGGCCCATGAAAGTGGTGTACGACCCAAGAAATCTTCTTCGTTGATATCGTAACATTTCATCTCTATCAAAGCAGCCACAACCTCAATAATTCCGAAGAACGATGCGCAGTGTAGTCCACTGAATGGAGAACAGGTATCAGAATCCTCAAGATACAAATGCTCCATTTGTCTTGAAAGAAATTTAGTGGATATGTGGCCATCATACTCCAGGAACAGATCCAGCGCAAGTGATCTCGCGCAGTCAGAGAGGTCTCTCTGGGCATGAATTCCCCAGTATACAGAACAATATTTTAGAAAGGGTATATTCTGGGTAGCAGGGAAAGGATCGGCTGAAACGGCTTTGACCCGTCGGGAATTCAAAAAGGTCAAGCAGATTTCTGCCATTATTGAATGAGGTCTACTGAAAATACGGGGATGAGCGGAAAGGTACTCTTGTAGAGTAAAGTGGATCAGTCGAACAGTTGATGCCTCCTTATCCACGGTGATGAGCCCTTGACAGCAGCTCACCAATGTTGACATCGAAGGGGCATTACTAGGATTGAAATCTGTGGAGCCTAGCTCGACTGCTAGGGCGTGACAGAGCTCATCCGCTTGCAATGGCCTTTCCGCGTGACTAATCCACAATAAAGCTGCCATCCCGAGCCTCGATTTTCCTCCACCCTGGGCCTTTATTCGTTTAATCGTCGCGCCATAAGCATCTCCTAGTCCCGACCCATCTGTCATCTTGCTGAGCCTTTCTCGTCTCTGATGGATTGTGGATTCTTGTAAGATTGCGTCGATATTTAAGGAAACCAGCAGGAACCTAGGTATATCTATTAGCGGATAATATCGTGCGGGGTTCTCCGTCTCATTGCCCTACGTACATTTCCGATATATTTTCCGGAATCTTCTCCAGAATGTCTGCCTCCAGACTCTCGTCCATAGCATCTGGTGTTTCGTCCTCGCCTAGTCTAGCATGGAGGTATCTGTTGATATCGTCTTTCCTGGGACCTACAGATACACTTACTACTCGTCCGGAAAGGCGCTTTTCGATCTCGGCCTGGATGTGGGGCCTCCCGGCCAAGAATATTCGAGTATTTGGGGACTTGTCGAGGAGCTGTTGCAGCGAATCGAGGAGTTTGACTCGTTGTAGTGGTGCACATTCGTCTAGTGCATCGATGCATATAAATATCCGCTGTGCAGATGTCATGGTCTGTAGCATCTTTACGATATCAGGAAGCTGCGGTCCCCGCCCACCAATTGCTCTTTTCTCGTCTTGAAATGCCCATGATATTTCCTCCGGAATAGTTTCCGTTCCGCTAACGATCTGTTTCAACAAGGAACCCAGCATGCTCGTCGCAGACTGCTCCTTTCGAGCCGCGAATTCAAAGTAGAAACATGTAACGGTGATGTTTTGTCCTCTCGCCCAATCACACAGCCTATCTACTACCAGCGAACTGATATTGCAACTCGTTATTACTAGCTTTCTTTCTCCTCGCCCGCAGGAATGACCCTTGTTACCTGATAAAAGTCTTGCCGACCCCTGGATCTCCATAACCAAAAAAGACTGCTTTGTCGCCTTCACCTTCCCTACCCCGGCCGTACCAACTCCTGAATTCCTCGCTTCGTACGAGCCATTCCCCCACGTTGTTGACACGGCGCTCTTGAATATCCCGATGTCGTAACCTGGGCTCCAAGGGTGACAGCCAGTTGAGGAGCCGAGACCGATCCTCGGTAACAGTGTAGTTATTCCATACGTTAAAAGAGTTCGTATTGTTGAAGTTACTATCACTGATGGTATATCGAGACATCTTCGGCTCTTTGCTGCTTTGCTTGCGCTGTTGTGGAGGAGTTATCAAATGTGGTTGGTCGATGATACTCTTGAGGAGGTAGAGAAAAATGGGGTTCAGCTGAAGAAAAGTGAGCGCGCGCTGGCGCTAAAGCAGCGTTGGAGGTCCCGCTTGAATACCAAAGGAAAACCCAATTAAGCCACGCGAAAGGTGTAAAACTGATATTATTTGTGGTTACTGGATGAGGCGTCACATGCACCTATATCTAAGTTTTAGCCCGCCGCACAAGTCTTGCACTGCACTGTACTTTACGAACGGCGATTTATGAGCCCTTAATCATGGTACCAGCGGTAGAGTAAGCCTAGTTATGGTACTCTTAGATCTATACATAAGCTATTGGCCTAGGTAGTCAACGCTCGAAAATCAATTCTTGGTGGAAACCACAAACATCCTCGGTGGTAGTGCAGCTGCTGTAGTAAAGTGAGTTTTTAACTTGAGATACAAGGCTTTCCCATCCGATATGATTGAAGCTCTTCTGCTACGTACAGTACATGAGAGTTCTAGTTACAGATGCGACAATGGGAGTCGCAGTTCCTCTCCTCAAAAGTCTAGTATTCTAAGATGCTATAAATCGCTAGTGCCGTAAGTGCTTGTAACCCCTGCGATGATCTATTCAGTAACTGCTAAGTACCGATATTGTAACCGTGAGTGCCTCCCTAAGCGATACACAAGAGATCCTCCTATGGTGCCCACCCAATACTCCGCGTTGAGGGATGTATCATACAATGTCATTATAATAATAATAATTATTAAATTAAATTTTTATACTTGACCACCTCCCCTCCCGGAATGAACAAGCTTCTTCCTCACTTCCTTCACTGCCGCGTCTCTACAAGCGGTAAAAGAAAAAAAAAAAACTCTAAGCAAGAATTTCTAACTGGAGAGAAATTAAATATAGGATTGAAACTGCGAGGTATATGATAAACTGGACCTTCTCACAACAATGTGACTATTTCCACACATGAACCAAACACAACTGTGCTTAGTGAAGAGAAACTCGTAATCGACACTCGACTAGAAAAACAAATCGCTCAGGGGTTTTGGAGGCGGTGATGATATGTGGATTCCCATTCCGGAGATTTCTTTCGACTAAAAAGGGGGTTGCCCAACGACAACCTCTGTGGGTGACGTATTCGGGAAGTGAGGGAGTGGTGATGGGCTCCACGAGGTAGTGTCTCCTAGGCCTCAAATGGTATTGGGGGTCACCGGTTTGCTCGTTGTAGCATTGCTACCAGCCTCTTATGTCCGAGCTGATCAGCGAGTGAACGGGGTGTTCGGCCGCGCTTATCTGGCCTGTCGGATTTGACCTCTTCCCGTCCGAGTAGTAGTTCCACCGCTCCTTCACGCCCAAGAAAGGCGGCATACGAGAGCGGTGTTAGGCCATTTTTATCTGGCTTGTCGGGGTCGACCTCTTCCCGCCCGAGTAGTATTTCCATAACTCTTTCACGACCAAACAGAGCGGCATATGTAAGCGGTGCTCGGTCGGAATTATCTAGCCTACCCGGGTTGACCTCTTCCCGACCGAGTAACATTTTCACCACTCCTTCGTGTCCACCCGAAGCGGCAAACGAGAGCGGTGTTCGGCCGTCATTGTCTGGCTCGTCGGGATTGACCTCTACCCTTCCGAGTAGTATTTCCACTACTCCCTCATGTCCACCCCTAGCCGCACAGGAGAGCGGTGTCCGGCCACGGTTATCTGGCTCGCCGGAGCAGACCTCTTCCCGCTCGAGTAGTATTTTCACCACTCCCTCATGCCCATTACGAGCAGCCCATAACAACGGTGTGCAACCTGAAAAATCTCTTTCGTTGATATCATAGCATCCCGTCTCTATCAAAGCAGATACAACCTCAACAATGCCAAAGAACGATGCGCAGTGTAGTCCACTGAATGGGGAACTGGTATCAGAATCACTGACATACAAATGCTCGATCTGTCCTAAAAGCAATTTGGTGGATATGTGGCCGTCAAACCCCTGAAGTAGCTCCAATGCAAGTGATCTCGCGCAGTCCGAGAGTTCTCTTTTCGCATGGGCTCCCCAATATACAGAACAATATTTTAGAAAGGGTGCGGTCTGGATGTCGGGAACAGGATTGGCCGAAAGGGCCTTGACCCATCGGGAATTCAGAAAGGTCAAGCAGATCTCTGCCATTGTTGAGTGAGATCTATTGAAGATATTGGGATGGGTAGAAAGATACTCTTGTAGAGTAAAGTGGATCAGTCGAACAGTTGATGCCTCCTTATCCACGGTGATGAGCCCTTGACAGCAGCTCACCAATGTCCATGCCGAAGGGATATTCTTAGTATTGAAATCCGCAGAACCTAGCTCGACCGCGAGGGCCTGACAGAGCTCATCCGCTTGCAACGGCCTTTCCGCATGACTAATCCACAATAAAGCTGCCATCCCCAGTCTTGATTTGCCTCCGCCCTGGTCCTTTATCCGCTCAATCGTCGCACCATAGACATCTCCCAATCCCAGCCCATCTGTCATCTTGCTGAGCCTTTCTCGTCTCTGATGGATTGTCGATTCTTGTAAGATTGCGTCGATATTCAAGGAAACCAATAGGAACCTAGAATATCTATTAGCGGATAATGTGGGGTGGGATTCTCCGCATGATTGTCCCCACGTACATTTCCGATATATTTTCCGGGATCTTCTCCAGAATATCCGCCTCTAGACTCTCGTCCATGGCATCTGGTGTTTCGTCCTCGCCTAGTCTAGCATGGAGGTATCGGATGATGTCGCCTTTCCTGGGACCTACAGATACACTTATCACTCGCCCCGAAAGGCGCTTTTCGATCTCGGCCTGGATGTGGGGCCTCCCGGTCATGAATATTCGGGCACTTGGGGACTTGCGGAGAATTTGTTGCAGCGAATCGAGGAGCTTGACTCGTTGCACTGGCGCACATTCGTCTAGTGCATCAATGCATATAAATATCCGCTGTGAGGATGTGATGGTCTGTAGCATCTTTACGATATCGGGAAGCTGCGGTCCCCGCCCACCAATGGCCTTTCTCTGGTCTTGAAATGCGCGTGATATTTCCTCCGGAATCACTTCCATTCCACTAACGACCTGTTTGAGCAAGGAGCCCAGCATGCTCGTCGCAGACTGCTCCTTTCGAGCGGCGAAGTCAAAGTAAAAACACGTAACCGTGGTGTTTTGTCCTCTGGCCCAATCGCACAAACTGTCTACCACTAGCGAACTTACATCGTGGTTTGTTAGCACTAGTTCTCTTCTCTCCCCCGAGAATGATCCTTGTTACCTGATAAAAGTTTTGCCGACCCCCGGATCTCCATAACAAAACAGGACTGCTTTGTCGCCTTCACCTTCCCTACTCCGGCCGTACCAACTCCTGAATTCCTCGCTTTGTGTGAGCCATTCCCCCACCTTGTCGACACGGCGTTCTTGAACATCCCGATGTCGAAACCTGGGCTCCAAGGGTGACAGCCAATTTAGGATTTGAGACCGATCATCGGAAACAGTATAGCTATTCCATTCATTATTAAAAGAGTTCGTATTATTGAAGTAGCTACTGTCATTGATGGTGTATTGAGACATCTTCTGCTCTCTGCTGGTTGCACTGTTGTGGCGGAGTTATTAAATGCCGTTACAGTTGGTAGGGAAAAGCGGGGTTTAGTTGGAGAAAAGGATGGGTACTCTGGCGCCACAGCAGCGTCGCAGATACCGCTGCGTTCTTGCAGGAGGAGAGCCCAATCAAGCCACCGGAAGGGTGTGAAGCCAGTATCATTGTTGTGGCTACCGGATGAGGCGCCACATGCGCCTTATCCGGGCCTATCACATTCGTGTCTCACTACTGTATTCGAGTACTCGGGAAGGGTAAATTTATTTCTCCCCCTTGTCAACAACCCCGCTTTTGTCATCTCGAGATGCTCAGAACACATCACAACACTCATCGGCAAACACGCCAAAGGGTCCTCCCAGTTCAAATAATACTTGCATAATTTAGTATCTAGTCGTGCCGAACCTGCATAAACTACCCGTAATTACTCCGCCCATTAAAAGTGTTCGTATTATTGAAGTAGTTGCTATCATTATGATATAATAAGACATATTCTGCTTTTCACTGACGCGCTGCTGTGGGGGAGCTATTGAATATTGTTGATTGATGATGCTACTGGGAGCTGAAGAAAAGCGGGGCGTGCTAGAGCTAAGGCCGCGTAGTGGATAGTCAAGAACTGGAATACATTAGCAAGGGTCAGAGGGCGTAGCTAGGGGAAAATTGTTTTGAGGGGTAAATAGCATTTTGGGTAATCGCCGCCGAAGCACCGAATTGATTCTTTTGCGGCAGTTCGACTCTAAAGGTGGTAGTCGCTTGCGAACAACCTTCTTTGCACTTGTTAGCGTATTCATGTTCTTCGAAATATAGTATTGCCCCCTTCCCTTATTAGAGGACACTAACTAAATAGCGCAAGACAGAGTGTGTAAGTGGGATATATGGGACCCTGACTGGCGTGGAAAAGTATTGGATAGGAAATGTATTGTAGGCTTCGCTCTCTCTCAGTTCAGCACTTCAAATAAACTAACCGAGAGGACAGGAGTAGTTACACATCAAACAAAACGAAACCCCCCTGATATTTTCGTGGATCGCCATACAAATTCCCCTTCCTCCGGACATGTCCATACTCTTCTGGTTTCTCCTATGGCAAAGAAAACACATGATCACGGAAACTCCTTCGTATATCCTTAAACCATCAGAATGGATAAACCCTCTATACTACTCCCGCAACCTCTACAATCAGCCACAATCTAAGACTTACATCCAAACACTCATGGAACCGAGATTCCTTTATGACTATTAGCAGAAGTTTAAATGAGAGTCCTCTGAGGCAATCTTGAGAGCGGCATTTCTCCTGATAATGATGGTTTGTCTCGGATCATATTTGGGGTAAATCGGAGAGGCGAAACCGTGAAGAAAAGGTGTGTTAATGGAAAGGTGTGTTTAAATGAACTTCCCTGAACTTTCTTGACGAAAAATGAGGGTGGACTAGTAAAACAAACTAATGATCCGCGGAGAGAAATTTATTCACGATTGTTGCTATCCGCTCCCTATCCCCCGACTTCTCCCCCAATGTCGGGTCTCTGAGCCCCTCTATATACAGATCAACCAACTAGAAGACCACCACTTCCTAATGAATCAATAACACAAGACGATTACGCTTGTCCACGCCAGTTATACGAAGTCCATTAACACGTCCGACAGTGCCGCTACTGTGCGGCACATAGTGAATACGAAAGAAAAGTTCAATTAAGCCACCTAAAAGATGTGAAATCATCATCCCCAAGGCGGCCAGCTAAGCCACCGCATACACGCGAATCTGCTCCTCGCCAATATCATAAACGCCCCACCGTACTCTACAAACACCCATCTATCTACCATCAACCCGATATTTCTTGCAGCTCGCTCGGGGCCGAGTTTACTCCAGGGGGAATAAATTGCGCTCTAGGCAACTTGGGCTGCAAAAAGAACCTCTTGCGGGTACTTGAAAGACTGCGAGACCAACATGACCGTTAACTTGAAGCACCGCGACAAAACCCCACCTTACACATCCAAAGATAGGAAAGCTATTTCCACCATAATGGGGTCTTATATGAGTGTCCCTTGGGGATCCCCTCTGAGCACTCTCTCTGCACCGAATTCACGTAGTATCACTCGGTTCACAAGATGATGAGAACTTAACTTCGGGCACAGAGAGTAGGCAATTGTACCCTAACTGCACTGGTCCTCCTATTTGGTAATCATCGTACTCGAGTACAGGTAGTCTATCATGATACCATAGATTCGCACAATCCCAACCCACATCATATTGTACCAAATAGGGAAGCACCCCTCTTCGCACCTCCCCCCCCCTCTCCAATTCGCAAGATATGGAATTGTCTGGTGCTGTGAGCTCTTTGATCCCTCCTTTCCCAACCTGGACGAGAGGGGGAAGAGCTCTGTTATTGCTGAGTACCCTTTTTGCAAGCCGTCTCGAGGCGTTTCTCCCCCCAGATCTTACAAGCGTGTTATTAGAGCGTTGGTCAAGTGGTGGTATGACAGAAGTTTCTCCTTGAGAGCTTTGTAATACCTATTAAGCTACAGTTTAAATTACCTGCTTGGTGGCTTCGCGACCAGTATTTCTCGCGCCACCGATGGCAGGGCGAGTGAGGCTAATTAGTGACAAGAAAGAGCGTCTGGCAGCCATCCTCTATACTCAGGCCTATAGCGGGGTGGCTGGCAGATATCCTCTAAGTATGATATCGTACTATTTATTGTGCCTTATTATTTACGGTAATTGGCCTCCTACAGCAGGTCAAGTCTTTATATACTGTAGTTCACAATAGCCACAAGGATCCTTGCTCTATTGGGTACTGCTCTCCTTCTATCCTGGGAAAACATCTTTTAAGGCTTATCTTTCATTCAGGGGGGGGGGCGGAGGAAAGGAAGGGGAAAGTTGTACAAGGAAAGAAAGGCAGGGGCGAGAATTTATAGCTAGAGGAAAAGTAAATACAATGTGATGAGAACCGCAAGTTATAAGCTGGACCCTCTCAAGAAAATAGAATTACTTCCACCAACGGACCAAACACTACTGTGATCAGTAAAGGAAAACTCGTAAATCCTGACTCGACTATTTAAACAAACCACTAAGAGAGCTGAGGATAGATGAGAGATGTGTGGATTCTCAACCCAGAGGTTTCCTTCGACTGCAAAGAATGGCGTCCAATGATAGCATCTCTGAGTATTGTGCTCCGGGGGAGAAGGAATGGCGGTGAGCTCCGCGAGGCGGTGTCTCCTACGCCTCAAATGGTGCCGGGGGGTGCCTCTTATAGGATTGAAGCAGGGCCACCGCATTCTCTCGGTAATTACTAGTAGCGAGCGAGAGCGGTGTTTGGCCGCGATTATCTCACTTGTCTGGGCTAACTTCTTCCCGCGCTAGTATTAATCTCACTATTCCTTCGCGCCCAAGCCGAGTAGCATACGAGAGCGGTGTTTGGCCTTGATTATCTGGCTTGTCGGAACTGACCTCTTCCCGCCCGAGTAGTATTTCCACTACTCCCTTATGTCCATTGAGAGCGGCATACGAGAGAGGTGTCCGGCCAAAATCATCTGGTTTGTCGGGGATAACCTCTTTCCGCTCGAGCAGTATTTTCACCACTCCTTCATGTCCATGCCAAGCGGCGAGCAAGAGAGGTGTCTGGCTGATATTACCTGGCTTATCGGGGTTCACCTCTTCCTGCCTGAGCAGCATTTCCACCACTCCCTCATGTCCACCACTAGCCGCATGCGAGAGCGGTGTTCGGCCGCAATCATCCGGCTTGTCGGGAACAACCTCCTCCCGCCCAAGTAGCATTTTCACCACTCCCTCATGTCCACCCCTAGCGGCATGCAAGAGAGGTGTCCGGCCTCGATTATCTGGCTTGTCTGGGCCAACCTCTTCCCGCCCGAGTAGTATTTTCACCACCCCATCATGTCCATTATGAGCAGCCCAAACAAGTGGTGTACAACCCGAGAAATCTCCTTCATTGACACCATAACATCTCATCTCTATCAAATCAGCTACAACCTCAACAATTCCGAAGAACGATGCACAGTGTAGTCCACTGAACTGGGAGCAGGTATCAGAATCCTCAAGGTAAAAATTTTTGGTTTGTCGTAAAAGGAATTCGGTAGATATGGCGCTATCATACTCTTGAAGCAGCTCCAGCGCAAGTGATCTGGAGCAGTCCGAGAGCTGCCTTTTCGCATGGACTCCCCAATATACAGAACAATATTCTAGAAAGGGTATGTTCCGGATTTTGGGAAAGGGATCAGGATAAACGGCCTTGACCCGTTGGGAATTCAGAAAGGTCAAGCAGATTTCTGCTATCGTTGAATGAGGTCTATTGAAAATATTGGGATGGGTAGAAAGATACTCTTGTAGAGTAAAGTGGATTAGTCGAACAGTTGATGCCTCCTTATCCACGGTGATAAGTCCTTGACAGCAGCTCACCAATGTCGACATCGAAGGGATATTCCCAGCGTTGAAATACGGGGAGCCTAGCTCGACTGCTAGGGCATGGCAGAGCTCATCCGCTTGCAACGGCCTTTCTGCATGACAGATCCACAATAAAGCTGCCATCCCGAGCCTCGATTTGCTCCCACCCTGGGCCTTTATCCGTTCAATCGTTGCACCATAAGCATATCCCAATCCCAATCCATGAGTCATTTTGCTGAGCCTTTGTCGTCTCTGATGGATTGTCGGCTCTTGTAAGATTGCGTCGATATTTAAGGAAACTAGCAGAAACCTAGATCTATCTATTAGCGGATAATGTGGGGCGGGATTCTCTGCACGGTTGTCCCCACGTACATTTCCGATATATTTTTCGGGATCTTCTCCAGAATGTCTGCCTCCAGGTTCTCGTCCATGGCATCTGGCGTTTCGTCTTCGCCTAGTCTAGCCCGGAGATACCTGATGATATCGCCTTTCCTAGGACCTACAGACACACCCATCACCTGTCCAGAAAGGCGCTTTTCGATCTCGGCCTGAATATGGGGCCTCCCAGTCACGAATATTCGAGTACCTGGGGACCTGTCGAGGATCTGTTGTAGCGAATCGAGGAGTTTGACTCGCTGCGCTGGTGCACATTCGTCTAATCCATCGACGCATACAAATATGCGCTGCGAAAACGCGATGGTCTGTAACATCTTCACAATATCAGGGAGTTGCGGTCCCCGCCCACCAATCGCTCTTTTCTCCTCTTGAAATGCCCGTGATATTTCCTCCGGAACGGTTTCCATTCCACTAACGATCTGTTTGAGCAAAGATCCCAGCATGCTCGCCGCAGACTGCTCCTTTCGAGCCGCGAATTCAAAGTAAAAGCACGTTACGGTGATGTTTTGTCCTCTCGCCCGATCGCACAGCCTATCCACTACCAGTGAACTGACATTTCAGCCTGTTAGTACTGGTTCTCTTTCTTCTCTCCCCCGAGAATGGTCCTTGTTACCTGATAAACGTCTTACCGACCCCCGGATCTCCATAGCAGAACAATACCGCCTTATCGCCTTCACCTTCCCTACCCCGGCCATACCACCTTCTAAATTCCTCGGTTTGTAGGAGCCATTCCCCCACATCGTCAACACGGCGCTCTTGAATGTCGCGATGTCGCAACCTGGGCTCCAAGGGTGATAGCCAGCCTAGGAGTTGAGACCGATCGCCGGCAGCAGTATAGTTATTCCACACATTAAAAGAGTTCGTCGTATTATTGAAGTAGTTACTATCACTGATGGTATATCGAGACATCTTCTGCTCTTCGCTGCTTACGCTGCTGTAGACGAGTTATTGAATATTGAATATGGTTGGTTGATGATACTCCGGTGTGCTTGAGAAAAGCGGGGTTTAGGTGAAGAAAAGCGGGAGCAGGCTGGCGCCAAAACAACCTTGCAAATACCATTACATAGTACTGTACCAAATTACTACCCGAGTACCAATAGAAAATCTTATCAAGCCATCCAAGATGTGTGAAACCAATACCACTCTTGTGGTTACGGGATGAGGCGCGCCCATGCACGTGAATATGAGTCCTAGCCAACCACACAATTGTTTCGCTATGCGAGTACAGTACTCTCCAAATAGCCATCCAAGAACCTTCAAGTACAGTACTGGTATAATACCAGCGGTAGAATCAGGCCAACCACTCACAGATTCACATTGTGCACAAACACGGCAGTCTTGGTAGTCAACTCTAAAACCAAACTTGGCCTAAACCACAAACACCATCGGTAGTACTAATAGTGGGCTTACACTTGAGATACAAGACTTTCCCTCAATCCAATATGATAGAGGTATGGTAAACAACTTCGCTCCCTTTCTCTCCCACACTTCCTCATCACTTTAACAAAACTAACTGCAAAGACAGCCCAGCCAGGTGTATAGATAAACATAACCGAAGTATCCCGATCCCCCGATGGATTACCCCACCCATCGCGGATCTGACACCGGGCGTGCGGCCCAGAGTCGGTTCCCGTCGCCCCTTAGCAAGACCGACCGGTTTGCCCTATAGCCTTATCTAGAAAACCTATAATCTCCAACCCCCCAGCTCCCAACAGGGCAGGATCCCGTCTCTTCCTTCCTTCCGCCCCAACTTGATGAACCGTTCGGCAACAGCTCACGTGACAAGGAATTGAATGCCCCCCGGAGTGCCTGCAAATTGAACGATTCTTGAAAATCTCAACGACTACGTAAGCCAGGCGCCTCACCTAATTTCACACCGGGAACAAACACCTATCCCGCCAGTAAGTTAGTTCGTACTTCCTTTCCCCCTCGCCCGAGGCCAGATATTACGCTGAATGCATTAAATCCTCAAGCGAAAAAAATACCAAAATAATTAATCCCCAACTAACGACGAAACCTCCTGATGTGCAAAGAAGCGGTCAAAGCCGGAATACCGGCGACGAAGAAAAAGCCAAGTTTGGCCGAGAGGAAGTCCTGATTTTGTGGAGAACCGCCGAAACCGGCGAGGCACCCGCACACTTATACTTGTAGAACAGAAGGGTGCCAGGCGAAACTGCAAGCGACGGTCACATCCTCCCCCCCACTCCACTCACTCGGGTAGACGTCGACTGAGTGATTCTCTGCGGAGAAATCAACTGCTGGTCGCTACGGTTGCTGAGCGCTAGCTCATCAAGCTCATCACAGGACCACACCCTCCTCCGATCCAACAATCACCCTCCGAGCGAGTGAGAGGGGTGCCCAAGTCGCTCGTAGTTTCGCCTATGCTGGGATGTTTATGACTTATAATACCGGTAGCCCCGCTCAGGCCATTGCGCCAGACTTTCAGGTCGTCCCTCATACCAGTGACCACTCCACTCGTCTTCGGTGAAATAAAACTTCGAGTGACATATTATGACCCCATTACCACCAGTACCCCCCCAAACCTACCTGAACACCCACATCCAAAATCCGACATAGCCATTACAGCACCTAATCTGCATAATCCCCAAGAAGGCGCCCAATAAAATTCTCAAACATTGGCAACCTAGCCCTAACCCAGCCGCCAAGGCCACTAAACACCCAGCACACGATTAACTCTTACCACAAGTAGGGGGGTGGGATACTCTACCATACAGCATTACAACCCCCAGACGCCCGCCTACAGGCTAAAGTGCTAGATGTAGTTTGCGTGGACCAGTTGTTGTTCAAAGAAAAGATTCAAGCTTAATACTGGGGTTCGGCTTTGCAGTGCCCAAAGCGGAAAGAAAGCTAATCATATTGGATGCTAGGGTGTAAGGTTTCCCAACACCAGACCGGCTTCATCCAAGAGCGGAGAGTCGGCGCCCATTCGGAGATTTTCACCGGCGGCGGTGGGCAAGAGTGCGGCTAGTACAGTGCAACAGAAATGCTAGTGGTTTGGGGTTCTGAGAGGTTGGGTTAACTCAAGGAAGTATTCTGGTATTATCCAGTTTTGCGTCAAATGGTGCAACATCGGGGTAAAAAAAATATTTATTCAACGACATAGGAGGAAAGATAAAATGGCACATAATACTATACTATACACTTAGAAGTAAAAATCGAATACAGTACGGTACCGGCATTGTTGCTAAAGGGGGCGCTATGAGAATATCCCACTAAGCATACTTGAGCCGAATATATTATGACAGGTTCATGTGTTCATCGATTTCGCAAATTCTATCGCAGATTCTAGCAGCATTAATATTTATCCGGCCAGTTAAACACATCACCGAAACGCCGTTCCCATTCCCATTCCCGGACTTGAAAATAAGGAGAAAAAACCCCTAGGAAAGGAAAACATGCACACCACGACCGGAAGCCATGACTAGCTTAGTGTCGTATGCATCATCCACAGGAGGGAAATCCCGTGGAGTGATATCCTTGTAGACTTGCAACATTCTCGTGACAAAGTAGGAAGCATGAGTTAATGCCATTTGCTCTATTTCCATTGTCAGCACCATCTCCTAAAAAGGAGGTAGAGTGGCAAACTTACGACCTAGGCAGATTCTAGGGCCACCGTTAAACGGAATCCAGCTCCATCCCACCTTACGTAGAGCTTCTTCTCCCCATCGCTCAGGACGGAACTCGTTAGCGTCAGGTCCATAGACATCGGTACGACGGTGAAGTGAGAATGTAGAGTAGACTACGCGCTCTCCTTTACGGATGGAAATGGGAGAGTTTCCGTCTGGCCCACCACCATAAGGGAGAGTGGTTGCGCGTAAGGCGCGACGGGCATTAATAGGGACAGGAGGATAGAGTCTGAGAACTGCCCTCAATTATTAGTACCAGTATCTAAAGGCAAACTTTCAAAAACTCACCCTCTTGAAGGATCCACCTTAGATACTGTATGCTCCTTAATTCCGTCTGGGTGGGCAACCTAGCGTCCTGATCAACGCCAACAACCGCCGAAATTTCTGCACGCAATTTTTTGAACACCTCCGGATTCCTTGCCAAGCACAAGAAAGTCCAGGATAGCAGGGCAGCAGTGGTATCCCTTCCAGCCAACATAACACTCAAGACTTGGTCCTGAAGTACCTGGGGATCTTGGGTTCGCTCTGCGAGCTCTTCCAGAAAGACGTACTTCTTACCCAAACTCTTCTCCCCAGACTTCTCCCCTGCAAGGCTGAGCTTCCTGAGCGTACGAGAAACGTAGACAGCAGTTTGTGCACGAGCAGCTGAACACGCCTCCCTAAACTTTCGCCCGTTATACAGCCAATAGAAGCTTGACAATGGGGCCCGCATAGCGAGGCCATACTGAGCAATGTCAAAAGCCTGATCAAAAGTCATCTCGCGATTCCCGAGTGTGTACTTCTTGGACGCGAGAGCTCCGATGGGGTTTCCAAAGAGGAAGTTAGTAGATGAATCCATGGTGAGGCATTGGAACAGTCCTTGAAGTTCAACTGCCCGGGCATGAGCGAAGGGTTGCTGGGAAAATTCGTTGATCCCCGAGAAGAAAATTTGCATAAACCCCTCCAATTGGTCAAGGTCAGATACGCTGGCACGATCGAAGCTAGGGCGAAGCAGTGCACGACTGTGAGACCAGCTAACTCCGTCCACCGAAAAGATGCCCATATTTCCCAGGAGTGAAGCGTGAGCCTTGCGTTCCTGAGCTAGACCGTAATCTGAAAAACAATTAGCTGCACGTCACACGAACCCCAGCAAGTGCTACTTCTTGCCTTCGAATTGAGTGGCTAGAATAGCCTTAATATTCCGCGGGTCCCTCGTACGGATTGCCCTCATGCCAAAAAGCATACAAGCATAGGTATCTCCCATCTGATCATGCAGTTCCATGAGGGCAACCGGAAGTCTATACTCCCTCACAGATCTCATCAACATAAGCATAGAATCGATGCCAAAAGGCAACTTGCTCTTTAGCACAGGAGGGCTCCGGCATTTCCTCCCGTTTGCCACCGTTGGGAGGGCCTGTGGATCGTTAAACTACCATCATACTACGAATGCAGAAACGGGAAAGGAATCCAGAAAATTTCCACATACTTCACGATTGATGATTGACCAAACAAGCATGCAAAAAATACCCCCGAAGAAAATTCCAGCCGCAAAGTAGTAACCATGGAAGTCAAGTTCTGGAATTGAATCGGTAAACATTTTTAGCAAACAGTGGATATCTTCCGCAAACGTAGAAAGACAAGCGCTTGGGTGGTCCAATTGTAGGAAAAATATATTCCTCCAGTCCGGGTGGGATAGGAGAGGTTAAGTACTAGAGAGAAGACAAGTTTGATGTGTGTTGGGCAGGGAGGCAGGGGGTAGACGAGGACAGCAAAGGCGAGTAGTAGAAACCCCAGGAATGCTCAGTTTTAAGTTTGTGTGACGACGCGGGCATGATCAACTTTTTGCCCCAACTCCGTACCATGATACGCAGAACACAGAAAAGTGGCATATGATACCATATTATCATAGAAAAGAGGGGTTCCCGCGATGTCGCACACCCTAACAAATAGCATTCGATACCCAATTGTATCATACTAGTACACTGACATCTCACAACCAAAGGGCAGAAAACTCAACTCCACCGCCAGCGAATCCGAGTATCGTGCTATTGTCTCATTAGCGAATCAATCCCAGCTTCATGGACGAACGTCGTATGATAATGCTAGCAGGGTATCTCCGTTGATTACATTATTACACCTACCCATAACCGACATTCCACCGCAATCATCTCCCGACCACCAAGATCCCAGCATAGTACTCCCGGGACATCCATTATTGCGCTGCAAACCCTTTCTTCCTTCTTCACAAAGCACTCCGTGGCCACCAAACCTGACGGTCAATGGGGGTGATTTACGCTAAGCATGATCTTATTAGATTTCGTCAGTATGCTATAAATCCGACCCGATGGGATGGATCATTACCAACGTGGGTGCCCCCACCACGCCTGGTTAGAAAGAGGCATATCTCTCTATAGCAAGGCAAAGAATTCTAAATGGAAAAATCTTGATTGAATAAGGCCATGGGACGTTCTTGCTCAGAGCGCACTTGGTACGCCTACTCCCTATAATCACCAGTGAACTCTGCTTATCCTTTTCACAACTCTTTTCACAACTCACAACCGAGGCACTGCAAAGAGAGACTTCACAAAACAACCGTACCTTAAATACATCATAATATTATTATTATCATCAGAACACTTCAAAAAAAAAAAANNNAAAGTGTGTCCATATACCTCCGTTCGATCCCTGCCACCAGTTCTTATAAGTACCGGGGTTAAGGGCAGTGAAGTGAACCTACCCTAATTGGCTTCCATTTATGTCAGTTAACATCTCGAAACCGCTACGGCCAGAGCGGCAGGAGGTTCGCCCTACTTTTTTTTTGACCCCCAAAAATAGCGCCAAGATCGGCCCTTTTTATGGTTACACACTCCCAATTTTGGGCAGTAAAATTCGATTTCAATTCTGCTCACCTCCTAAGCACAAGCGCAAGTATGATAAGTATGATACTAAATAAGTAGAACAAGGGCCTTCTACCAAACCTTCACTCCCCTGATCCGTTGATGCCTTCCTTCCTCTGCCCCTTCCACCCTCCGCGGATAATCGGCGAATCAAAAACTCGGGAATTCCGAGGTATTACCGACCCTACCGCGCGATCAACTGCAAGCATGGCTCTTGAACAAACGTTCGGGAGTGTGCTCAATCTCGCGTGGGGACCCATCCCACTGGATCGTCGGAGCCCCCTCGCCGGCGTAGACTTCCAGGTCTGGAATGGGCTCCCGCTATAATTATCCGGTTTCCTTTTTTGCTCCTAATCTTTTCTTTTCTCCCTGTATTTCACATACCATTGGGCGGCGACAACACCGGTGCGATGTGATGGACAGTGTCAGGTCGCCTGCCATATCATGTCGTTTGACGGATCCAGGTCTCATACCGTTGTTATCGCCAATGGACTCCTAGACGATCCGTGCATAGTAGACACTATCCCTTGGGCAGTGCGAGACGGTAAAATCCGTTGAGAAACCTGTTTACTAATAATACCAGCAAGTCGCTGACCTTCCCTGCAAAATACCAGCAATATTCCTCTTACCGTATGCCAGCCAAAACGGAATGTTTCACTTGCAACCAGAAGGGTACTTGCACTATCACGCGAGAAAACACAATGTCAAAAATAACAGAATCACTCCAAAAAATAGAGGAAATAAAAAGATATTAACCCCTTAGCAATTCTTGAGGAAAATACAAGCGTGCCGGTAGTGCAGTGCGGTTCCAGCAGAAGTCAATTTTTCTTTTTGTTATACTTAATCAAGGAATTTGTGACAGCTGACATTTATAACGCAAAGGGAGGCCCCGATAAGTAGTAAATTTGTCGTGGTTGTGGGTTGCCGCTACGGCGATTCACGAAAACCTTTGGATCGGTATGATAATTTACTATGCAGTACTCGCCCTTATTACTCTATCCTCCATAATAAGAAACCCACAGCAACCTCTGAGTGAGATAGATCACCTAAATAACGATCCTTTAGCCTAAGGAAACTCTAAAAACCAACCATACAGTTACCTCACTCTCTTTGAACCCCCTCCCTTGTCGGTGTTGTTTTGTGTTTCTCCTTGAGCGAGCGTCCCACAAATAGCTCCCGAGTTCGTGATCGGCAGCAGTAGGTTCTTATTAGAGCCCCAAGGCAAACGTGGCATTCTGGTGGCATAAGGGAGACATTGATTGTATCATACCCTACTCGAGTGCCGTACAGTACGGTATGTCCCGGAGCTGCAGGTATCGAATGGGTTTTCTCAAAATTCGATTCCAGGGCACCAACCCGAGAGTAGCTATCCAAGAGCTGTCGCCGGCGTTCTGTATCTCAAATAATTGAGCCATATGCTACTTGTACGGTCCCATAACCCTCGGTAAAAAGAGACCGTTGCCAAGGGAGGAGAGAGTCCAAGATTGGCGTCTGGCTATCCTCTATGGAAGAGACAGGAGAAAAACATCGGAGCGAACGGGAGATCAAACCCGACCCCGTCTGCTGATTCGCCAGCGAGTATCCCAGCGGTACCTAACCTGCTATGAACTTCTGTAAGTTTATGCTAACCATAACAACCGGCTCCGAAAGTGGTATGTATATTCTTGAGCGCAACCCCCTTTAACAACAGTTCCTATACACGGAGTCTCCGTGGCATACTAGTAGGTTAGCATACCCAAAATTCCTTTCCCAGAAAACGAGGCAAAAACGCAGCAAAGGGGCGATCCGCACAGCCCCTCTGAAAAAACAAAAAAATACTGGACCTTACCAGAGGAGGCAACTCGGACGACATACGATACTGTACTGTACTCTACAAAGCACGCGGTTCAATAATTTGACACTCCACGATAGCAAAACCCGCCTCTCCAACGCTTGACTGACTTGGTACGTACCTTAAGAGCTTCCAAATCACAAAACCCAGTATCCATTCCAGATCCTGCTTAGAATGCCCTACAGTACCGAATTTTACCGTTCTCGCGCCGCCCAAGTAATAACCCGTCCGACCGCATCGCAATCAGGGACGACACGCTGACAATGCAGGCACGGGCTGAAGTTTCACACTCCCTAGGAACTGCGATCTTGGGTGTCCAACTCCAACTCAGCCGCGGAAGCACAGAGCCGTAGATGGTAAACTTACTGTACCATAGAACACCAATCTCGGAAAGTCAACAGGAATGCCCGTGGCAAGTGGGTATCATAGGAGGGGTAATATATCCGAGTATCATATGCTGCACATAAAAAATCAACCCACAAGCCACAGCTCGCTAACTCGATGAACCCTCACGCCCGCTCTCCATCGGACTCCTATCGAAAACGGGTTATCATGCCACCCCACAGGTACAGTACAGTACATGCACTTCGGAGAGAAAAAAAAACTACTCGAGTACACCCCCCTCCCCCGTACCTACAACGCTACGCTACACCACACTGTCCTAGATGGCACATATGTAACACGCATTATCGGAAATTTCCCAAAAGCTGCTCAAGGGGGTCTAAAACTCCGCGAGGTTATTTTTTTTTCCGAGTTTGGTTGTGCAATAGTGTTTACAGGGGGCTGGATTGAAAGTTTCGCTCACTCTAAAAGAATCAATGTACGAGTACAGTACAGTACTACAAACTCCCGAGTTCAGCCGCCCGCGAAGCACCATCAATATCAGTAGCTAAACAGGGAGCTCTAAGAAAAATGGGAAGGGGAAAGGCTCACGAGCTTTTGTCCAGCCAGTTTTTTCTCAGCCTTCAGGAGATCTATGGTACGATGGATGGATAGAAACAAGTATCACAAATAGATTTATTACTGCCACGTAGAACCCCCGAAGTTCCAGTCCGGCGAATTAGAAACTCCCACCTCGGCAACTGCCCCGCACAACACGCTACTGCATTGCACAGTGCCAGGACACCTATGATACAATACATCACAAGTACGGCACAGTACCACCCCCGGCCATGCGTGAGACGGACATAAAATCTAGAACAGTCCCTGTTACCGAACAACCTTATACACATTCCCTACTCAATACCGCCACCACCACCTAGCGAAGATAACGCACGGTAAGCACTATATCGATAATCATCTCCGGTAGGTGGGTAGGCGATATGCGACAATCAACGTCGGATCAGGAAGCACTCCCGGCCCCCGGTCTGTTAAACGTGCACATTTTCGGCGAGTGAGGTATTGTGATCTTGAGGGTTGCATCGTTGAAAGGGAATCGGTCGATGGTACTGTACTGCTTTCGGGAGGGAGGGAGGGGGGGTAGACTGACCCTATCGATAAATGAAGGGAAAATTAGAAAGCGAGAGCGGCCACCTTGCGGTTTCCACAATGGGATGGGATTGATAAGGCCGGAGGTTTGGCAAGGCGGCGAGTACTTGGGGCCAGGAGGAATAACATGCTCAGTGGGGGAGCGGATTAGTGGCTTGACCGCAGTGCTGGGGTTTGTATCAGAATGCGCAAAAGTATCATAGGCAAGGCGTATAACCCGAGTGTTCTTCAACGCCGGCAGAGTTAGGAATACACTCCAGGAGAGCACCGTGTCACAGCACGTGCGCAAACATTCCTTCGGACGCAGCAAGTCGATAAAAAGAGAACAAGTCAGCAACAGTCCCCAACCGGGGCACCACGAAAACCAGAGCACGACGGACAGGGATCGGTGACAGGTATTGTTTTGTTACCCTACCGGTCGGTACCTTGACGAATTCACCATTTTGCCTGTCAAATACCCCTGCTGGTCACCGCCGCATCACGTCGTGCCCCCGTTGAAGACTGGACTCCTCTACTCAGATAATTTACCAAAATCGCCAACCGACCAATCATCACCCACCCAATCCGTGATTGTGGCATGATGCCAAATAATCCTGGAATCCCCCGTCTGACTCATCCTCCCATCACAGTCAGTCACTCGAAGAAAGCTTCCTATTCCGCAAAGTTCCATATTATACAAACCACACAACCCACCGTCCATCACTACTACCGGCAAAGCCCAGCCCCCGCTCATGCTAGTGGTTCCAGTTTCCACGCGTGCTAAATACCGTACGATACCCCTCCCAATTTCCCAACAATTAACGCCTCGCGATCCCTGGAACAACCGACAAAAACGCCATTCGGCGCCAATCGGGCCGACCGACGCCGGATTGAAAGGTAATAAAACGAGAGTGATCAGTTGTGATGCTGCAGCTGATGTGCTGTGCTTGCGGTGATTGGAGGCCATGGCGAATGCTTAGAATTTAGAACTTGTTGTGTCAGTTTTGCGTTCTGTGATAGATGGTACTGGTGGCTGTGAATGCCTTTATGATTGGAATGTCTGTAGCCTGTGCTGGCGAGTTTGGGATAGACTCGGTATACCGGTAGTGAGTGTTCCGGTTGGAGGTTGTGCCGGCAGTGGCTCTATCATACGTGGGAGGTGGAAGGAATACTTGCCGATTTTTTAAGCAATTGGAATGTGAAAAGAGGAAATATCCGACCTCATGGACAACCAAAACCTGCCCCCATAGTCAAGTTGATTTAGAATCCTAAATTCAGAAATTCCCCTTCTTGAGAGTGAATAGTAGGATTTCCTCTAACTTATTTGGCCTGGTTATGGGACTCTCCCTAGTTATGAGTCAGTAGTAATAATGGGACACCCATGGTTGGACATAAGAATGGCCAGGTCATACATCGTGACCAGAGAATGACATCCGCATTGCGGAGGGGTGGAGTCGGTCAGTGCCCTTTATCTAAGCTCCTTGTTTTCCTATAGCTCTTAGCAAGAACCACGCCTCTCTCAGCACCTTGCAGTTAGATTCTCGTGCAGTATTCCAAATAGCACCAGAATTTGTGTCTAGAATACCATCATATACCCAATTACATTTTCTAAATCCTAAGTTCCCTGGACTACTTGAACTCAAGTTATGGAGCGAAGATGAATAGTGAGAACCTGTGATCTACCTAACAATTCATGCACTGGGCTAGCAGAAAAAAAGATAAAATTACTCTGTTCGCTGGCACAGGTATAGACAGGTTCTGCCCGTTACCCGGCGATTGTGAAGTGTTGATCAGAATGGTTGCGTTGATTCGAAAAATAGTGAGTTTCTCAAAAGCTAAAACTCTCTTCCACTCAACCAATATTGTGTAAAAATTTCTACGTGGATACAGTAGCTGCCATGCTCCTAACAACGTCCAAGGACAGAAGAGATCTTATCAATATATTTTCTATGGCGATAAAAACTTTATCAACACGAATCTTTCGAACCCTTACTAGTTTTAGCGAACTGAGCCACAACTCTCCTTTCTAACTCTGGTCTACTACCGAATACACCTTTAGCCCTTAGGCTAGTCTGTCTAATTCCTACTAGGATTCAGCTACTGCCTACCAGAAATGTACCCAAGTTGTCATTCTTTGAGGTGGGAGATGACACCCGAAAATTTATTCCCGAGCAGAATGCATATTAAGGCCTAAACTCCCTGATTCCTACCTGGCTTATTCTCAAGTTCTGCCAGTCTCCGGATTAGATAGAGACAGATATTGAATCATGAATCATCGATCGTACAATCTCCCACTTCTCCCTGTTCGGGATGACACCATCTAGCGTGGTAAATGCCCACATCATACTCGCTAGCGGCAGTCGTACTCGCTACAGTAACGCTCATTTACCGGGGGGACACGCAACCCTTGAAAAGCTTTCTCCTGTTTGCTTTGCTCCCTCCTTACCTTTTCCTTTCCTTGACCTTCTATCCTGCTCCTTCCTTTTGCTCAAGTCTTTCCTTTTCTTGACAGGGTTAATCTTGAACCCCTACCCAACACGACTTCCTTGTGTTCACTTGTACCGCTCCACTCCTCTGCATAAAACCCTCCTCACCAATCATTACCTCCGCTTCCGTTATTTCCAACACCCCTCACCGTCCCTGCCACCCTGGGATATCAGTGCCCTGGATAAGCAACTAAATGCAGTCCCGCTCCGTCCGAGGCTCTTGACAATCCCCGCGCCGCGCCCGTGGGGCCTTGGATAGTTGGGAACACTGCAGAGGACCGTTCACTTGCTAATGAACGGCACGTGGGCCTGGGTGCCAAAAACAATCTCCGTGCCTACCTTGAGAGCAAGTTGATGGCAAGTTTGCCAATCTTCAGACCGAACAGGAGGGTAGGCAGGGACCCTTTTTTGGATTTATGGTCAAAATGACTTCAATCCTTACAATTCTACTTTACTGATTCCATTACTTCGCCCTCTCGGCGGGTAGATACCTTTAAACTCTTTCTCTTACTTTCTCCTTTTTCCTTCTTTTCCATCTCCGTTTGCCCTCGGCTAACCTCTCTTACAGCAGTCATTGGGGTCATCTGCTCCCAGGGTACCACCGTTGGTACAACGCTATGCACGGAAGAGCAACTTGTCTCCGGGCTCCTCAGAATACGATACTAGGGCCACTCCAGCGGCCGAAAGGGGTGGGAGGCTGTGAACATTTATCTACCGGTACTTTATTCCCCACTACATCCTGGTGGGTCCAGCCGAATCTTAGCTATTCTGTGTTCTATTGCGAAATCCATAGGTAGTCTGATGGTTGGATTAGGGAATGCGGAATCTTATTGCCCAATCGATTTGCCGTGCCCTCACGCCCGAGTGGTACTTTATTCATGGTACGACACCATTCTTTGACCGAGGAGGCAAAAAGCTCGAAATAACGGATACCACAAAATTTAATGGCCTACTTCGCGATAAAACGCCGATAAATATATACAAGAACTTCTAGCTTCCTATCAAACATATAATACCCACAGCACTTTCAGGCCCTCCCCCCTCTCCACCTACCAGCCAAGTCGACTCCTTCCTTGACCTACCCACGAGCCACCTCTGTACAAGCACCAATATATATCCTCTCCTCCCTCAAGCTTTCTCCCAAACAAATAATCCCCTAAGCCTCCCCCACCGAGCCCTCTTCGTCCGACTCCGACTCCTATCAACATCCTTTGCAATAATCGCAGGTAAAAACTGTGGCTGCCAATCACACGAATTCCGAACGAGCACCTTTGGTTTCTCGTCCTTTGGCGGGGGTGGGGGCGGATACCGCTTCTGATGCCCAACCGCAGACATATAATCCTCCTCCCGCCACACCAGCCTCGGTTGAACTGGCCGAGGCTTTGCAGATGATAAAACCCTTCCCAATAGCGCGTCCGAAATTGCCTTATCCCTCTCCCGGTAGTCTATCTGCGATGCCTGGGCCGGGGTAAGATTTCGGCGGTTCTTGATCGTGATATCCAGGTCCCAGCGCCTCAATAGCAATTGTACTGCCTCGACACGTTTTTCGAAGACGGCGAGATGAAGTGGTGTGTTCCCTTTGTTGTCCTGGAAGTTTATATCTAGTCGGCCATCTTCTAAGAGAAGTTCTAGTGCGTCGGGAAAGGGCGCCATTGCAGCAGCATGAAGTGCAGACCTGCCGTCGTTGTCGATCGTATTAATATCTAGGTCGAGTTCCGTCAGGACGAACCGTACGGTTGAGGCTTGGCCAGATGATGCTGATATGGAGAGTATGGTGCGTCCTTTCTTGTCTTGATAGTCTGGATCCAGGCCGCAGTATAGGAGTGTGCATAATGAGTGCTCATCTTCGAGGCAGGTTTGCAGCTCGATGAGTCCTAGGATCCCCCGATTAAGGAGTTGTTCAAGGGAGTCTTTGTCGCAGTACCGTAGTGCGTGGGTCAACGCTCGTTCGGCGTATCTGGCGGAGTTTGCATGGAATACGGACTCGATGAGCAGAGGGCCCAGCAGGAGTGCCAGTCGGCGATGAGCTCGTAGAAAAGAGTATAATTCCGGTGGGTTATGGTATTGACCGATCTGGCAGATAATCTCGCTCGGTAAATCCAAGAGTGAGATCCTCGGTTTGTATGGCCGCCTTTTGGCATGCATATTGTAACTCTCTGGTGTTCTCCAAAACTCCCTGCAATGCCGTAGAGGCGGAGGGCAGAACCTTATATCCAGCAAAGCACCTCTGGCAGCAGAGCACAGGACAATATCCGCCAGGGGCATGTCCTAACGTTTGGGCAGCTCGTGGGGAAATTATTATCCGCCCCCCCACAAAGCCTACATAATTGGTTCGCGGAGTGAAACCGCTAAAATTAAATAATAGCTTAAGTTACACTTCTTGAGCAGTGGCAAAGTTGACTTTACCGTGTCGGGGTTTAGCCCGCCCGGAGATCTTTGGCGGCGGCAAACAGTTGGGCGAAGAGTAAATTGCCATGACTTGATCAAGGTCAAGCGAGGGTAAGACTTTTAGGAGGGCTAGGGTTTACTAAGAACTACCTTCTTAGCCTGTCATGCGGGATGCAAGCTCCCTGCCAAGGGGTCTTGGCCGTCTGTAAAGTATTCGGACACTTGGCGCCTAGATGTATATTGATCGCGACCGAACTGTCCGGATACTTTATGAACAGTATGTGTCAGAAACTCTGAGGTCCCCTTGCTCTGGATATCTCAAAATACCATCAATGGAATACCGGTATGGGACAGAGACTTCAACCAGCTAATAAATTACACATCGGTACCTACAGTAACCTATCTATAAAACTGGCCGAAAGGCCGTGCTCCACTCGAGCACATCATCGAAATTTGCTTTCCCCCCCCCTCACAGCAAATTAACTCGCCCGTTCGCCAGCCACCATTACTAAAGTAGGTCAATACACCCTATCAACCTAATATCCGCTACGGTCGAGTCTCAAATAATCAACCGTGTGGTACCGGTATGTAGTTCGAGTTGCTTCCTCTGGTAAGGTCATTTCGTTGTATCCTCCGTTTCTCCCATGTCTTCCAGACGGGGCCGAACGGCCCGCCCCTCGCCGTGTTTTTGGCCCCTTCCGGAGAAGGAAATTTTGGACTTCCCAGCACACGGTTCAATTACCATACTTGAGATTCCACGGGAATACATCCTTGAAACGATGGAAGCCAATAGAAGCTTTGCACGAGCCATTGGTTCGTCAAAGCACCGCAGAACACTAAGAACAGTGCCGTGCTGAAATTTCGGTGAATCGAAGCTAGTCTTTCTCCAATTCGACGGAGCCACCTTACCGTATACTGTGTTCTGAGTGCTTTGGGCTTCCCTGGCGCCAGACCCAGGGTTGAGTCACGTGGTCACGGACTAGTACGATGAACATACACGAGCACAGTATTCAATAAGTTAGGCATCACCACTAAGCACTAAATCTTGATTCTCAACTCGCATTTGCCGTACGGGCACCAGTACCGGTACCATGACTACCGGTGACTGGAAACAAGGCTGTGCATTTGTTACGGTACTTGTGCGGTATTTCGGAAGTCCTGTTTCTCCATGGTGGTGTGTCACGCTATTAAACCAACAACACCGGTATCTCACTCGGAATCTCTGCTCAGGCGTCAGGAACCGTGCCTTAGCAAGCATCTCAGTTGCATATCCTGGGATACCGTTACAGCTTTGGGATGGGCTGAGTAAAGAAATCTCCGGAGCGCAGGGGAGGATTCTATGATACTACCATCGAATTCCGGTAGTCTGTTGCCTGTTGGAAAGGGACTGAGGCTACTCGAGAAACTCCCCTGTTTTCGGATACTTTTTGCCTGGGACGAGTATCATAACGCGAGACTTCTCCGGGACATTTGGGATATGTCTCCTAAAGCTCTAGTGGTCGTATCTCTGCTGACTGCTGGCCCTCAGTCCTTGTCTAGAGTTGGCGGGGTTGGTGGCTGACCATATTAGAAAAATGACTTTCCCCACCAGTGCAAAATCTCTCGTGGGTTGTACGGGTGATAAAAATAAGCTCAAAAAAAATACTGGTCTTGGTGGATGATATTAATAATTTGTTTCAGCGAGGATACGGTGTTTACTCGAGTAAACGCTTTAGTCACGGATGTGCCGGGAGCATGGTGCTAGGTTAGCATGAACTGCGTCTTATTCCCGAAGACGGTAGATGACTAAACTACATTCCCGAAAACTCGAAAAACTCCAACGTCCGATGCTTTTTCTGTGATCTTTTCCTCAGTAGCCCGCTCATGTACCAGTTTTCGTTTTCCCTCTCCGCACAAATATTCTCGTGAGCCACGTTAACCGTGGCCCGAATCCACGAATCCCCTTCCTCTTGATTTTGCTCTCAGCCTCCTGGGCTTGGACTTGCAACTCGCGAGAGACTGCGCCGGCCCATAAATCCCTCGCCTCGAGCTCAAGCCTCTCGATCCTCTGTCTCTCTAATTCCGCCTGTAACTCTTGCAACTGAGCCTCCACCTTAATCCTCTCGTTATTCTTATCGATAGACACCTTTAGCAAGTTAACCACTGCCCGACTCACGGGTGGATGATGAGACCGTGCAGCCGCCATTAATGTCAACCCTTTATTATTAACGGTAGAAAGATCAATCCCCTCCACCTCCAGCAAATGCTTAACACAATCATGCGCATTCGCAATAACCGCTGTAAACAACGGCGTCTCCCCCCGGGAATTTCTAGCGTTAACATCCGCCCTCCCATCCTGAAGTAAGGCCTTTAGAATCTTTGGCTTTGATTTTTGTCTTGCGGCCAAGTGTATCGGGGTGATTCCCAGGGTGGACACTTTAGAAACGTCGATGCGCGGGTCAGCGAGCAGCAAGCGCACAGCCTCCTCGCGGCCCTCCCGGACAGCGTAGTGGAGTGGGGTCTGACCACCGCTCAGGAAATTCGGATCCGAGCGCCCATCGTCCAGGAGGAGCTTTATCATCTTCCGATGCCCCGTCTCGACGGCTTTGCATAGGACGGTGCGCGAGTTACTCCCTAGTAACTCGGTCTCATGGTCGATCCTCGGACTCTCGAGGAGAAGTTTGGTAACATCGTACAGGCCGGCGGCCACGGCGCGGAAGAGTAGCGTTGATTGAACCGCGGGGTTCGCCAACGGCGTCGCTTCCCGCAAGCTAACATCCACCCTCTCATCCTCTAGAAGCAGCCGCACGACATCCGCATATCCGGCCAGGGCCGCGAACATGAAAGGTGTCCTCCCGTCCTGGCATTGCGCATTAACCCCAACCCCCTCCTCCTTCAATAGGACCTCAACAATATCCGCGTGCCCTTCCCTCGCCGCGATGGCGAGCGGAGTACGGCCTCGGATGTCGGTGCCCTCCGCCTCGATCCCGCACCGTAGAAGTGTACTGAGGGCCTTCGCGGTGCACCCTTCTTTAATCGCGTAATTCAGGAATTGTGCCTTGCCGATGGTAAACTTGTGAGCGCCGATGCGCACCAATTCCACTACCGTAGCGGTGTCTTCGAGCGCTGCTGCGTGGAGGAGCGCTTTTCGTCCGTGATCTAGTGAGCGGAAAAGGCGGAGGCGGTCAAATTGCGCAGTTTTGAGAAGTCTCGCTAGGCGTCGGTTCGCACGGAGGAAGTTGAAGATCTCATTGTGCGTTAGGTAACGAGTTATTTGGAAGAGGAGCTCGTTTGGGATGTCAAGAAGGAGCGCCATAGCGAGTTGTGGTAGTGGTGGAGTGTGCTCTGTGCGAGGGCGATTTGATTAGTCTTTATTTTGGTGCACCAGCAGGTATTATATATAACTACAATAATCCAGCGTATCGTTCGCATGTTGGGTGCGCATCTGTACGGTACTTCTGGAGTGTGGTCATCCTGGAACACGAGGAAAATGAAATGTGGGGCTGACTGACTCACCCACTCACCTTATCGCGGGTAATGTTCGGAATCTCAACCGCCTAGGCAGATGGCAGGTGTCTCGGAGTTCGATTTACTACCGTATTTACTCGAACGGTCGCATTTAGATGATTTTTGGTCTTGAAGAGCGTGCTTGTTTGCCGGGTGCAGGGTAGAATTTGGCGTGGTAAAGAGGCTGGGTGATTGATTCTGCGAGGTAGTGCCTTTCAAGTTGTTTTGTGCTGTGAATAGTAGACTATTATATTATGATGATGGTTGGAATAGCGCTTTCCGGTGTGTGCCTTCTGGGTGTTTGAGTATGATACCGGTAAATTTATACCACAATTTCTGCTTCAATCTCTATCTTCTCCGTTGTAAAAGCAGACGAGATGGAACTCAACACAACCGGAAAGCGCCGTAGAGACCCACCAATCATGCAGTGAGATAGCAAGATACAACGACAGTAGAAAAAGGAGGAGAAAAAATGAGTGACCCTGGGTGAAGCCGTGGAGACCTTAAGTTACCTCCTCAGGGAGCTGAGGAGGCCTGGCTGGCTGGCAACGTATATAGAGCTCCTGCCGATCCGATTTGAATCCGGAGTTTGTCGGCTCTCGCATCTCCCTGACTGGCTCGGCGAGTAGCGGACAAGGCAGAACCTGTTCGTTCGCCCCAAAATTGGGTCTTATGGAGGGAAATGCAGGATACCGGACGGCACTCTTGACCAATCCCGAAAGAACCCCGATTCCGTGATCAACCGGGGGGTGTCAAGGGTTAGGGTTATCGAAGTTGTGCTTCGGTAATAGCGGGGGGCGAAAATACGTTCACATTTTTTGGGTGCTGGGGCTTTCGCCCCCCGCTGTGTGAGGAGTTGCAGAACGCAAGAGGAATAAGCCACTCGAGTACCGCACAACATGATACCAGTACGGTATGGGCGCCCTCTACCTAAATTTAGCTTGGAGATCGCGCCTGCACTTCCTGAACCCTCGGACAAGTAAGTATTTTTCATCATCAATTGCTCTAATGGTGGAACCCTGACTCATAAGATAGCGCTTCGTATTATATATGACTCTGAATACCTGGGGATCCTGGGCTCTGGCCAAACACCGAGAATACCGGCACTCTTTCACCACTCTCAACTCACTGAATTGACGTCGGTGAGTTGTTTGGGGCGAAAATTGCAGTAAGGAGCTCGCGCTCATCCACTTGTCCAACTCCCCCCCCTTGGGAATTCCACTTCTCGAGTGGAAAACACCATAAGCTCAGCCTTCGGTTGGCGCGGGACAAAGGGATAAATTTATACTCGGTATGGTAGAAAAGGGCGGAAAACTTTGGGTGGCGAGACAAGGATTGGGAGCGATGATCGATAAGGGGCAGCTGACAGTGGAAAAGTTGGACTATTACCTGATGCCATTAACCTGGAGCAGTTGCACTCTGTATTCAGTGGTTCAAAATCTATGTGCTGTGCCGTGGGCTCTTGTGGTTCGCCGTCTTGGTGAGGTCGCTAGTCTTGGGATTCAGAGACAAGATCGCTCAAGAAGGAATAGTGCTTCCCTGACGCGGTACAGTACAAGTATAGCCTGAGCACTTTGGCCCTGTTTAATCCCATTAACTGTTTTTTTGCAATTCTGTTAATATGCCAAACTAAACCCATCATGGGCTGATGACTCGATTAATAGGGATAATTCGATCATAAGAGTTTATACGGCATTTTCATTCAGGTTCCCGTAAGGCTAAGCTGAGGCTGGAGGAGAAGGAGTCAAGGCTTTTGGAATGGCTCTCCCGGGGACTTATACAAGTGAATAATTTGAACCGCGTAGCAATACTTGAAAACACACCTTCGATTGGGATTCCAGATGTCTACTGGAACAAGATTTTTTCAACTTTTGCAACCGGTCTCCCTACTTCAACACATGTCTTTTTTTCCGTTCTTTTCTACCATATCACAGCGATCTACTAGGAGAGGCAACTATATAAAACCTTCTAGCACATTTATCTTCTATTCAAGTATTTTTTTTTACGGCATTAGTTGGTGAGGACGATCTCTATGTCTGATGTGCAAGATCGCCGGCAATTGTTCTACCAAGCTGCAGGAAATTCGCTCGCGTGTGCGCGGGGTATTATGAACACCATGTGGATATGTATGGTTGGGCCGATAACATCTTTAGCATAGTGGCCGTCCGGCGTCGCATCTCCATTCCATCGCATGGTAGATGTCTGGATGGGAACTGGGTTGGTTTTGGCAAAGCGGTTGGTTAGTTAAGGTTGGACTGGCAGACTGTTCCTGCGCTCAAGCTGCGTGCTCACTCGACCGTTGGGCGGGGGGGTTTTTTTTTTTGCAGACACTAACTAGTTGGCTGGTCTAGATTGCATTTGTTAGGGACCATGCGTAAGAACTGAAGTGATTGAACTTCGCGCGCTAAGACGCTATAAATTACCCCTCTTAGACAGCGGAGAAAACACTGCGTAAACTAACCCCCTCAGCCCAGACTTAAGACGAAGGAATAAGTATAAAAGTGCCGTGCCTTATCAGCAGAGGCAACTCTAACGTCCTGGCGTGAGGTCCAATTATTCCAGTTCCTACGGGTAGCCAGGGCAATCTACTGGGTCTATCATAGGATTCACAGGGGGGGTCTCGCCATCCGAAGTTTTAATACCTGATATCTGGTATGATGCCACACGGGATCTTTTACCTCCCGATCGGGGTCTTCCGTTAGTGAGACCTACCCCACTCTCCAAAAAACCTTCGTTCTTGGAGAATTGTCCGAATATTCACTGCTTAGGGCATAGGCGGGGCACTGCCGTATAGTGTTGATCGGAGTGGGCTAGTGAAGCACCGGGGATACAAACAAGCAAATCATTGTTGGTGGAGTGGTGGAAATACGCGCCTACATGAAGTCTCCGTGCTCGAATAATCGATGTTTGAGAGGGAGGCACAATTGCCTTGCGCATATCTGCTAAAAAGTAAACCGTTTGGAGAGGGAGAC
>QLOI01000696.1:0-21959 GCA_003313605.1 Tuber umbilicatum | reverse complement strand
GGGGGGGTTGAGAAAGAGTTGGTGGAGGACACGACGGTCCCTGAGGATAATGGTGTTTTGCCTATCCTGTGCAGAACCTAGCGTTTCTTCTGTATCATACTCTGAGAGTGTAGGCTCCGGAGTACAGGTCAATTGTATTCTATGCGTTTTCTCCAACCCTACCACCTTGTTCTACTTAACGATCCAGTGAGCAAGAAGCAAATGGGGGTGAATGACGGTATGGGTAATGTAGGCTAAGAGTTGGAGGTACGATACTAGACAGGGGTGAGGTGGACGCAAATACCTTTGGTGGCTATCGGGGTGTGAATGGAGTGTTCAAGGTTCAAGTTTTTTGTTCGACTGCCAGGGCGTTATTTACTTTCGGGGTCTAGTTTGTGTTCAAGGGCTTTACCGGCACTCGAGGCTGGATTTCTTGGTGTCTTAACCCATGAGCATTGACTTTTGTCGACTTGTTCTTGGCTATGTGGCTTGTCCTGGCGTACAGTAGACGTGAAGTTGGCACATTGTCATCAAATCAACCGAACAAAGAGAATAAAGTGGAATTGGAAATTAGGGAGAATCCTTCTCACTCCTGCTTAGTCTGCTGCCATAGCTTACCGGCATTACACCGGTATAGTAATCCGAATGCCTCGTTCGTACTTTCCCATGTCGTCAACCCCAAACATTTAAAATCACTCGCTGGAAGAGGAGGGCAACCGCTCATCATCGAGTATTTGGATGCTCTCCCCCAAAGAAGCGCTGTGTAAAAAGGAGAAAACTACTGTATCTATAAAGATTAAAATGTGTTTTGGTGACCCTCTGAATTGATTTCGCATCCTGGGAGACAGTAACCAATGCAGCTATGCATGACAGCGTACGAGCTAGGCACAACCTTACGATCCTCCTCCCCATCACTGCCCTACGGCATAGTCAGCCGATAGGGAAATTTTCATATACTCTTAACCCACTCGCAAGCAACCCTTCTAGAGGAAAGCTATGGGGGTACTGGGATGCTCACTCCAGGATTTTGCCCCTCCGCACTCCTTGTGCTAGTATAGTACCGTACATTTATGGATTGGGATATGTTGGTTGGCTCCGACGAGCTCAAGTTCGGCTAATGGGCGCTTCACAACCTTGTCCAAGAATATGAAACGAAGACCAAAGAAGTATCACAATGAACTACAGCACCAGCGGGAATGGAGCTAACAGACACCGAAGGTTTAACCATTGCCACTCCTCCCTCCCTGAAAACTAGAAGACCATTTGAACAGGAAGCAGGTTAGGCTATATTTAGATAATAGCAGCGATTATATTATGCGATCGAATTTCTGAGCGTATATAAACTTCGGCACCCCCTCGCACTACCCACTTCTACTCCTCGCCACCCCACACTTGGAGTGATGATTCAACCGAAGGTATCAGTCTGCCCCCAAGCCGTTTTGGTATCTCAAGGTTCGCTCCACAGCCCCATTCCCTATCAAATTGACCTAAAAACACATTTGACTTCAGCGTGCTCAGCACCAAAGTACGACACAAGCCAGAGCTTCACTAGCGGTAGCCATTATGGGCAGCAGCAACCAAGGAGTAGAATTCGAGGCCACAGTGCCCAAATTCAATAGTAGATCAGTAAGTCAATCGGTCTCCATGAAATTAGCTTCTCCCCAAACCGGATATTCCTGAATTACCATACGCTAAGCCGGCCGACTTGGGCGGGTTCTATGGCAAGGGAATCCTCCGAGACTTATTTGGAATAACACTGCCACACCTAGGGAAAAGAATCTAACTGGCCTGTCAAGATCGTCTCCCGATATAAATTCGCTGTTGCTGAGGCGGCGCAGGGGGGTAGGTCCGCTAGTTGCATCTCCATGTTCCGGGGCCCATATTCGGGAGCAATGTCCAAATTAGAGCAACTTATTCCAGGGGTTTTCATCTGACACTGCCCTATAGAACACATGCTGACAGTGTAGTGCCCCTTCAACAGAACGTATACTGGAATGCCTAACAAAATTTCACCACATCATGCCGTATTTGTCGTGCCTTAGGGAGATTGGCACTAAGCTTACATTTACGTGCAAGCACCAGTATTGCAAACAGCAGATATGTGCTGTGCTCTCCAGTATGATACTGTAAATTACGAGTGCTGGGGGCAGTGCCGGTGGGCGACATTTTTCACCAGGGTCCTTAGGGTCTGACAAATCAGGTTGTTTGATCACCGTCCTCAAGTTGCTTCAAAATAGTGTAGTCCGATAGTTGCCCTAGTGATGCAGGTTGGATAGCCAGACTTCCAACAACGGTTGCAAAATCTTATACATACTTCGTCGACACTCTGCTAGCGAGATTCTCAAAATAGTTGTTTAGATTTGGCGCTGTTCCCTTTGAGAGCGCGCGCTGATGCTTATCCTCGATAACGGTCTTTGGGCTTTTGTTGTATCGGTAAAGAGTTGCTGTACCTACCCAGGCGGCAGTGCATGGGGGTGAGCGCCTTAGGGGAAGGTTGAATGGGGACAGGTGCCCACCTATCTGAGTATGGGCATCGCTCTCAGTATCGGTACCGTAAAAACTCGAGTTATCCACTATCTCAGCTTGACCTCTGATCTTCATCAAAACCCCTGTATCGGCCCACGATAGGCCTAATTTGACAGGTCACTAGAATTGCGCATACCAGTTAATGAGATCCAACACAGTCAGCAAGCTTAGCTTTACCATCTGAGTAAAACACTAATCCTTCTTAAGTGGTTTCGTCTCTGAGCACGGAGATTAGGGCACGCGGAGATAGTGGATAACTCGGGTTTATACGGTACTCGTATAATTCTCTTAATACGGGTAATATACCGGTATATAATACTTGAGCGCTTAAGTATGTGCAAGTACGGGTATCCTGTACTAGTACTGTACAAGTGCTGGTACTAGAATTGAGCCGGAACCGTGCGGTGTGGCACAGGACTAGTGCCGGACACCAAGGTATACTTAGCGAATCTACTGAATATTAGTAAATCGCAACACCTATCGGGATGTACGGTGCGAATCTGACTTGCCGGCACCTTTTACAGCCCCTAAGATATCATTTCTACCTTGGTGTAAAGCCTGTTCGAATGAATGAGCCTTCTAAGTTTGCCTTGATCGTATCTGCGAATGCATCCCTTTACTTGTACTTATAGACGAGGCGGTCTGCCTTGTGGGCTATGAGGCCTTCATTGAGCGGCAAAGTCACCGTAGTTACTATACCGGCCCTTGTGCTGATATCGTTGATCAGCTGGTACCGGCGTGTCCCGAGCCGTGTTTAAGCCCCAAGATCGCTGGAGAGTGGATTGGCAATTAATGGGTTCTGATAAGATATAATAGGAGGCGTGTTAGAAGCCACGGACCATCGATATGCCGATAAGCCTACGCACCGGTCAGCAAACATGTTTCATTGGGATGGGGAATATACGGATATGAATATTGATGTGAAAGGAGATGTGAAAATAGTTAGGGAGGCGGCGTACTGCGGTATGAAACTATTATAGATTAAGAAATCGGCAAGCCTCTACAAGATAATGTGGCTGGGTGGAGAACACGGCCTCGTTAAAGTACGGTCATGCTCTATTACGGGGTAATGGGATAGAACGGGTACCGTATACTGCTTATTTCGGGCCGGCTAGTGCAAGTATAATTGTCTTCCATAAAAACTTTTTTTTCTAATCGGACTATGTGCTACCGTATGTAGTCCAAAATTCCCTCCTTCTGAGAGAGAGGGGGAGATTAGAATTTCTTGACCTTGCTGGGAGGGGGAAGCCGAACAACGTAGTACTGTATAAGTTCCAATTTTTCAGGTTTCTGCGGTATATATACCGGTACTGAGGAGATTTCCTTTGGTTTTTGGATCTCTATTTTAGGTTATTGATGTTGCATTCAACATCACGCGCCTATCGGCATGGCGGGTTGAAAGGCGTATTTTGTGATTCGTCACAAACACATTACCGGTATGAGAGTCAATATGACAAGTTTGTTATACTCGCCCGCCTACTAGTACCGTTACTTTTACTACAATATAGTTGGATCTGAAAAAGTGTTCACAGAGCTCTGACCTTCCCACTTCATGAGGTGGTCGGCCTTTTCAATTCTCGCCCCCACTGGAGCCTGAATAGATTCGTGTGGCGTATCATAGCAATCATGTTATCTTCACTCTCGGTGCTACAAGAGAGCAAAGAAGAGTACTGGTACTGTGGTTGATATGGAGCTCTAAAAGAGGTGTGAGTACTTCTATCTTCCTCAGCTGGTACCTTAAACTAACGTTGAACTCAGCCTTCAGGATTCCTTGTTTTTAGGATCTCTTTCACCAGTACCCCACTTTGGCGTTCCGATGTCCTGGTCCGCGGAGCTCTCATAAGTGTCCTTGGTACGTGCATTATGGGCTGGAGTGGAAGAGAGCAGAAAGGGGCTTGACGGCGATTCTGAAGAATCTATTCGCACTACCGGTATTGTTGAAGTGAGTTATTTAGAGAGACCTGTGTGGGCAGGGTCCTGGATTGTGGAAGCTTTGGAGAAAGTGCTGCTGCCGTAAGGTGTTGGATGCTGTGATTGGGTCGTGTGCTATGTTGCCTCACCTTTTTCATGTTTTCGCACCTTTCTAGAGAAGGAAGTTTTGCACTACTGGTACTTAGCACACTGTTTAATTATCCGAGGCTTTCGCGATACACAATGCGCCTTACAGGAGGCCAACCATTCTAGCCCGCCTCTTCAATGTCAAAGGCTCGCGCGGAGCCCCGACAACCATCGCGGGTGTCGGCAATGGAGCGGGGCACCGTATCAGACAACAGGAGACGTGTTATCATATTACACCGAGACGCGTCGAGATGCGTCACAAACACCTTATCATCTGAGCAAAACCTACAAATAGCCCTAACCCATGTGCGGCTGAACCGTATTTGATCTGCGACCATGAAGCCTGGTCAATTAGAGCTTTGAGCACAACGACACGTTTCAAGGTTTCACTGTAGCTCGCACAGCTCAAAGCCGAATGGAGGCGCAGCTTAGAAGGAGTAGAAACTAGCTTGGATGAGGGATAGCTGTATAGAAAGTTGTTCAGATCTATCGAGTGACTCACTGAGAATATTAGGACAGGTTCCTTCTACTGTGTTTATATATACTGCTTGGGGACCAGCGGCGAAGAAAGAGCTAGTCGAGCAATCATGTCCAAGCTGACATCATACCTCCGGTCTCTGTATGGTGCCCCAGGGCCAACAGACAGATGTTTAATTACGGGTTTAGATGCTTCCGGGAAGACCGCACTTCTCTACCGAATGAAATTAGGCGAGAAGGTGGTAACTATTCCCACCATCGGATTCAACTGTGCGAGAGAACTGCCCCAATTCCTATATCATGTGTTAATACTTTGCAGGTGAAGATGTACCCCGGGGAAAAGATACCATCACATTTTGGGACATTGGGGGTTGTGGCAAAATAAGGCCTCTTATACGCCATTACATGACTCCCGGTCATTCCGTACTTTTCCTCGTTAATACCAGCGAATGTATTCGGGATGCAGACAGATACAAAGACACGATTGATGAACTCACAGCTCAAGTGACGGGATCGGTGCAAGGCGGTGTCGTTTTCATCCTGGTGGCCTTTTCCAAGCAGGACTTGTTAACTCAAGTTGAGCATTTGCAAGAAGCAGCCGTTAGACAACACGTTAAGAATACAATGGATGCGCTCCTTCCTATGGGCGCTGAGAAGGGCCTGTTTTCGGTTATGAGCACCGGTTTCAGCGCTGATGAAGATAAAGGGGTGGATGAACTATTAAATGCACTGATAGCAGGTATTAAACGAAATAATGCTAATCCTCTTGTTCTTCCTGAGCCCGGGCGCTCCGTGGAGCCTGCACACGAGCCCATCCCGGAGCATGTGAATGACCCTTATGTCGGCTTCACGCCGGAGAGGTTCTTTGGGATGGTGGAATCCGCAAGTTTGCCTGTATGGGATCATCGAGCTCACGTACGAGGCGGGTTCTATTTGCTTATCAAGGGTCTTGGATCTGGCTTAAGTTTATGGGACACCGTAGAGGATTTCCTGGATATCCTGGATAAGATGTTGGCTACGGATGCTGCGAGGGCCCAGGTTGAAGGGACGGAAAAGAAATTCAGAAACACAGTTCACAGGTAGGCTACAGCCTGATGTCCGCATACTACCGAGCGAACTAATTCCAAGCGCAGAACTATGACTACGTTTTATCTCCACAACATATACCTATCCATACTAAAGTTCATGGAGTTCCGCAATCCCCCTCGAGTCCCGGAGCACACTGATTTTGAGGCTTTCATACAAATAAATACCCACTTGAGCTCTTCCTTATGGACAACCTATTATTCCCGTGACCTCATGTTCTCCCCATCCGCCAAAGAATCCTGGCGCCTTCCAGATCTCAAACCACTACCAACCTACTTCCGTTCAAGCAGCCGGGTGCCCCCTTTTTCCTCCTCGCAAATCCCCTCAGACCCGAACAAGCATTACAAAATCTTCGCTCTCTCAACCCTAAAGCGAACTAAAATTACCAAATCCCGCCGCGGAAAAGTGATCACCGATGCTCTTGAAGCCCTCAACCGCCATATAATCCGTCAGAGGGTTCGAGATCCCACGATAAAGCAATACTCGGCGACGAAAGCCTACTTTTACATACAGATATTTCATGCAGCTATTGAGGGTTTAGGGACGAGCATCGACATCACTCGTCTTTCATACGACGCTTTCGCTCTCGCATTCCCCGATCTTGTGGAGGGGGGTATTTGGCGGGAATATTACAGGGAGAAGGTATGGGAAAGTATTCAGGCCAGGGCTGAGTTTGTCCCCCCAGTGATCAAGCCACTACCGAATATCATTCCCCTCGTGGACATCACAGCTGCGGCGGCAAGAGAAGCGCACACCCGAGCTACTGGAAAAGTGCTCGCAGACGACACAGAGCTCATGTTAGCCGAACATTGGGCTTTTTCAGATATGCAAGACCCGAGTTTGATGCTACGTTCGCACGGGGGAATGATATGGTGGTATTTTTCAGCACTTTGGACCGTCATACGTTCCCAATCTTCCTCCTCCATTTCCTCTTCCCTATCCCCTAATACATCCTCTTCCCTCGGCGCTGCTGCAAGGCTCCTGGTGAAGGACGAACTCTCAAAAAACGATTCACCCCGGGGCATCACGGAGAAAACATTCTGGGCGCAGATTGTGCTTCAACGGATGGTCGAGTTCAAAATCAGTGTCGGGGACAGTCTCTGGGATAGAAATATCTGTCTGGACGATGCGAGGAGGTTTTTGGTGGAGAATCGTGAGATCGCGGACGAGGATTTGTGGATGGAGTATTATTCTGCCGAGAGCTGGTGGAGTGCGGATGCGGCGGCGATGTTCTTGCCTCCGGATTTGAAGGTTTTGAGTGGCGTTGTTTCTGGTGGTGATGGGAGGGAGTGATGGGCCGGGGTGTATATTTCATAATAAGTGTAGCATGAATTCCTGTTCTCTTTTTTTCAATGTGAGGCGTGGCTATCGTGTTGGGGGGTTGGCTATATATAGAGCGCTTGTCTAAGACTTATTTAACCTAACCTACCTATCAATCCCGGGCACGGCACAAGGTTTGGTAAGGGGCTGCCGCGCTCTGGTGGTCTTCTGGTGTCTTCTGGGGTCTTCCTACATTCTCGAGTGATATCTTATGTTGAGAGAGATTACGCTTTGGCTGAATAATACTCCTATTTGCGCATCGTTTTCGATCCTGATGCTTAGAACCCCTGTTTCCGTGGAATTGTGCACAATTCCAGCACCGGTACTTGGTATATCACTGAGCGTAAACGGGTATCGGGAGAGCCCACACAGATTCTCAGTTGGAAGGAGTGATCTGGTCCACTAGGAAATGTATATCATAGCACACTAATATACACATGCGAAATGAGACAATGTATATTATCAGCTCACACTCGTAATATTGATCACAATTACCACCAGCAAAGGATTACTGTGATTGATCTAATTGTAACCCCCTCATCCTGCCATGTTTGTCCCCGCTCGTCCAGCTTGTCTTACTTCCCCTCTCCTTCCACTCCACTCTAGCGATGTAATATCCGTCGTGCCTGTTGAAGGGTAGCAACTAAACCGCGCAGCTATGGAATGAGTGGGATGTAGGATAACTTGACCAATGTGTAAAGCTTAGGTAGGAAAGGTAGGATATGCTTCGTTCTCTCTCAGATCCGTACCAAACCAAACCAACGGTAGGGACAGGTGTATGAGTGAATCATGAACCAAGTATCCTGATCCTTCCATGGATCACCGCCTCTCTCCACTTCTCCACACGTGTCCTCATTCCTCCGCATACTCCCGTAATCACAAAGGAAAGACATGATAGAAAATTCTCCGTATATCCTTACACCACCATAATGAAGAAATCCTCTGAACCATTCCTACAGCTTCTACGAGTACAATCGGCAACCTTCTTCCATCAACTCTAACAATGCCAGCCGGCACAGGATCTCCGCCCCTCTGCGCCCGTTCTCCAGCTTTTGCCTTCCCCGATCTTTATCCCTACCACCCCCCGGCCCATACATACAAGTACCGCTCTCGATTTTCCGAGAATTCTGGGTATTCGACCAGTGGCTGTGTGAAGCGAGATGAAGGACCAGGTTGTACCTCCACCAGTTCGAAGTAAGAAGCGGTATCTACTGTGCTTTTTACTCTAGCTGTCGGTCGTTTGCCATACCGCACCGCTCTCCCGTATCGATACCATACCTAGCGAAAGCGTCGTGAAACGAGTAATTAAAGCGGTCGATACGCGGAGTAGTCCTATTCTCGACGTGCGCACGAGATACCGTATGGTACTGTACTGTACTGTACATGACCTATTGAGCAAATATTTACGAGGAGTTCCGAAGTGCCGGAATTTCTCCATTTTATGTGAGGTGTTTCCATGTTTCCGATACTTGCTTCGAGAAACCTCAACGAACTTCTCCTGTCGTTGTCGGGCGGTGCGAGCCTGCGTTGCCACTTGGTGGGCCAGAGAGGCGCTTTAGGTTCACCTTCTGTTTCTTTTTCCGTCTCCCCACTCTTGAAGAAAAGAATGCAAACTTGGGGTAAATTTATGTGTCCGGTACCTGCCAGTGTACCTGAATCTCACGTTATGCGGAGGTCACCAGGTACCACAACAGTGCCACAATGTCTTCTAGCAGAAGTCATCGGAACCGAGCGCTTTAGAGCAAAGCCCTGGCTAGGTTCGCTTGGCGGTTCAACAAACATCCGGGTGCCTTGGCCCCTTTAGGTTCAGACTTTGTGCCAAGGCGTTGGAATACTTGTTGAGCATCACGCAAGTATCACGACCCTTACAGCCGTTTATACCAGCAGCTGGGCAAGAAGATCCCGAAAACGGGAGTCGTAGATATGCACGTATAGGCACTCGGGTAAGCAAGGATTTTTTTGCCATATGGAATTTGTTTTGCGGTTCCCCGTTCACATGGGATACTTCTTGCCTGGGATGAGAAAGGGAGTACTCCAAAGTACTGAGCGGACAGGGATGGCCCGGCGACAGGGACCACGAGCTTTTTGACTTGAATGTGTTACATCAGGATTGGTGGGGAGGGGGTTAAGGACTGTGTCCGGAGAGTTCTCTGCTCCAGCAGAATCCACGGTAATGTGTGCAAATATTTCATGTTAGAATTGGAGTTCCTCCCTTCCAGCGGCTCTCTAGAGACTTTTGGGGGTGCGGTGATACAATTCTCTACCTCTAACTTTAAACTTGGAATTCTACATGGTAATAACTTGTGTGGTCGGCCCATATGCTGCACATTGGTGTGTATTCACTTATTTCCAAAGGGAAAATTCGGACTGCCCGGTACATGGATGGTGCCTCCGAATCCTCGCAGTGGAACTTCCTGTATAGGAGACTGCTCCAGTTCTGCTTTTCTCTACTGAGTTGAGGGGTTTAATTAGCCTTCCTTACAGCTTCTACCTAGCGCAGTAGAGCAGGTGGGGTGGCTGTCAGGTTTAGATACCGGCACAGCGCTCTGCTACAAGCTTCGGATTTCACCTTCTGGGGGGGGGATTTCTTGATGCCCGGCCGTTCTCGGACGGGATTTCAGTTGTTTCCTCCGCGGGTGGGGGTGGCCTAATTCGTACTGGGGGTCTTTGTGCGATCTTATTATGGGGTTATCATCTACTCGGAGTTCGAGATATATTAGTGAGATTAGCTTATTTCTAGCTAAATAGTAAGAGCTAGTTAGAATCTCCTTAATTAAGTCTACGTAATTAATAAAGCCCGATCTTGTTAGGTTTGGACCATAACGAGAAGTCTGGCGGTCTCTCTCTTACAACGCCGTGCTTGGAGTGTAATATATAGCTTATATACTACCATAACTAGAAGTGGGAGAAGGGGCGCGCAGGGTAATGGAATTATATTTCGAGGCGGATGTTTTGACCTTAACTTTTCCCAGTATGCTATAGGAAAATGAACGGCATCTCCCAAGCGGCTGCTGCGACAAACAAGTCGTGCATAAGTGGGATCCCCTCCTCTTTCCTCACCCCATTTCCCATGGGGGCAAATTATCCAGACTGGGGAGTTATGTAGAATATAGACTCTAGGACAGAAATTTGTTCTATAAAAACTAGCAAAGAGGATCACCTGTCTGCTTCCCGAGAATCTAACTACACCCAAACAACCGCACACTCAAAATTCCCCACCACGGTAAATTTATGGCAAAGGCAGTGGTCATCGGCCTTTGCATCTTCGTCTCTCTAGGAGTGCTGATTTTCGGTATGGACGGTGGATACCTTTCGGGAGTCCTCGCAATGCCAAACTTCATCGAGGATTTCGGAAGTCTCAACAAAACCGGAAAGTACTACATCCCCGCCAGCCGGCAATCCTTTATCACCTCATTCCCATACATGGGGCAACTCCTGGCGGCACTGCCGGGTGGGTACATTGGTGATGTTCTTTGACGACGATGGGGACTATTCATTATGTGTGTCACGAGCACGATGGGGGCTGTGATGAAGATTGTCGTGGGGAGCAAAGCTCTCTTTGTTGCTGGGAGGTTCTTCAACTGTATGTCTAGCGCGGCGGTGGCCCCGTTTCATCACGTGGGGTGGGGTTATGGCTGATTGTTTGAACTAGATGTGTCGATTGGTTTCGCTACCATTTTTGTTCCCGTATATCAAGGTGAGGGCTCGGGATTTGCACTTTGGTCTTGATGGTGACGCTCCGTGGCCTGGAGAGAATCGGTAGCCGAATGTTCTCTGCGACGTATACGTGGTACTGTGATTACTCTGTATCAGTTTAACATCGTTATTGGAAGCTTTTTGATATTTGTTGTGAACAATTTTTCCCGGAAAATTGTGAGCGATGCCTCGTATCGGATTCCTATCGGTTTGCTCTTGGTATTACTCATTTTGATTATTCCAGGACTGCCGTTCCTGCCGGGATCACCGAGTAGTAGACAAAACCTTGGTGGCTTATTACGGGCTAACATGGGCAGGATTGTTGATGAAGAAGGGACGTGAGGAGGATGCTTGAAAGAGCCTGGAAGCCATTCACAGGGGGGACACTGGATCCGCAGTCGAAACTGAAGTCTTATTCCTCAGGGGGACCATAAACGAGCAGGAGGAAATTAACAAAGCATCTAGCTGGGCTGATTGCTTCAGGACTACAAATAGGGCACGGCACCCCACCCGGGGCCCGCCACGGACGGAATAAAGTATCCCTGTTAACAGTCAATGTACCTGCAGCGGCGGACATTTCTGGCCATTCTTATCCAGGTGATGCAGCAGCTGACTAGTGTCTCCTTCATCTTCGATTACGGCACTGTATTCTTCACACAAATTAGAGTCAGCGGCCCCTTCATAGTAATGATAGTGACAAATATGGTAAACCTGGTGCGGGCGATAGTCTCATTCTTCCTGGTCGATAGACTGGGCCGTCGACCGCTGCTCCTCGCGGGTTCGGTTGTAATGTTCATCGGGCATATCGCGGTAGGCATCGCAGGGGTGAAGTCAGAATGGGATACTGCCTCCCAGCGTGCAATCGTCGCTTTTGTGCTAATTTACGGCTTTGGTTTTTCCGCGCCCTGGGGCCCCTTGTAGAATCTTTCTCCTGCTCCCTGAATGCGATCGATAGTATTAAACTAATGCGTTGAATAGAGCATGGGTATTAACCTTCAAAATCTCGACTAACACCCTGCGAGAAAAGACCCCTTCTCATTACCCTACCTCACAAATGGCGAAGAGGGAGACCTAGGTCCCAAGGTCGGCTTTATATTCGCTGCCTGTGTCGTTGCTGGTAGAATTTACTTTCATCTGGGTTCCCGAAACCAGCGGGCGGGCGCTGGAGGAGTTGGACGAACTGTTCCAGAAGGGTGTGCCGGCGAGGAAGTTTAAGGGGTATGAAATCACTGGTGCTGCAGCGCTGGCTGATGGGGGGAAGATTAAGGTTGAGGGGCAGGTGAAGGTTTGAGTTACTCGTAGTGAGCGGGTTATGGTGGCGACGATGACGTTTTGGGGTCTTTTTTGAATTGTATATAAGCCCGTTGGTGATAACCCAGAGTTCATACCACCCACACCCCATCAATTAAACCTCAATCTCCACATCCTCAGCAAGTTCCACATTAACCTCCTTCTCAGCAACCTCCCCCGCTCCCCCAAGCACCTTCACCGACTCAATCTTAACACTAGCACCGCCTTTCTCGCCGCTAAACCCAAATTTCCCCCTGATGCTTAACACTCCACGCTTGTACTCCATCGTGACGTCGACGACAGCCTTCTGATGGATGCTGACTCCGTCGTCAATGTACAGACTCCCGCTCGCCTCACCGCGCTCGTCCACCGCAATTACAATCATGAATGGCCGGGTGCGGAGTTCAGTGGTGGTGTGTGCGCTGGAGGAGCGGAAGGGCAGAATGTTCCCGCCGATAATGTGCAAAGGGATTTCGTCGAAGGGGATGTCTGTGAGTGTTACGTTTTTGCCCTCTCCTTCGATCTTCTTGCCAGTGTGGAAGTCGTAGAGGGTGTCCTTTGGCAGGTAGACCTCTGCGCTCGTGCTGTTCTCCTCGATGACTGGCGAGACGAGGAGTGCGTTGCCGTAGATGAATTGAGTGTCGATTGGGTAGGTGTTTGCGTCCTTGGGGTATTTGAAGAAGAGCGGGCTGAGGAGCGGGGTTCCGTCGACGGATTGGTGATGCATTGCGGTGTAGATGTAGTCTAGCAGGCGGTAGCGGATATCGATCGACTTGCGCGCCGAGGAGGCGACGAGCGGCCAGAGGTAGAATTCCTGGGGTATGGAGGAGTCACCGTTGTGGTTGCGGAAGAAGGGATTGAAGGCACCGAGAGAGGTCCAGCGTGCGCACAAGGTTTCCGTAGTATTGCCGCCGAAGCCGCAGACATCGGAGCCGACCATGGGAATTTGATAGATGCTGGCGAAGCCGAGCATGCCGGCGATGGACCAGCGGCTAGAAGTTATTAGTTAAATCCGGTGCAGAGGGTAGAAGAGGGGGACGTGCTATTGGTCCCATCGGGACAAGTTGTCTCCGAGCCACTTCCCGACATGCTTACCGGCACCGGCAAAAGTGCTACGAGTGATGATAAAGGGCCTCAATCCGGGGCGGCGGGTAAGCATAGATTCGTAGGTGACGTCGCTCATCACTAGAAACAATTAATATCTATATTGTCAAGGTGGTGCCTAGAGGGCTTACTAGTTCCATAAAGGTTGTGGGTGTCGTACTCAGAAAGGCCTCCGTAGTGGATAACGTTAGTGTGGACAGTGCGGTCACTCAATCCCAATGGCACGTCGTTGGCAATGGCGTACGGGGGAGAGATAAGATCAATCGAGCCACCCCTCTGTCTCTTACGCACTCTGGGTTTGGCTCTGTGAGCGGTCGTAGTGGCGTTCCCGGTGTCGGGAAATCCAGGAATAGATCTGGGAGGTTCGCGGACAGGAAGGCGCTGAGGGGGCATCCTCTGGTCAGCGGCATCGGCCTCGGGGTCGTTGCACGGGTAGTTGCAGAAACTGGCGGGCTCGTTCATGTCGATCCAGACACCGTCAATGTCGACACCGGTATCAGCGGAGAAGAACTCGGCAAACTCGCCAGTCCAGAAGGGGCCAGTATGAGGATGAAACCAATCGGGGAACACGGTCACACCGGGCCTGGAAAATGTTGGCAGTGATTTTGACAAGGGGTTGAATCAATGACTTACCAGACGACACCCCTGTGGAAGGAGCCATCAGCCTCCTTGAGCCATACGTCATATCCCTTACCACGGTTGAAAGTCGGGTAGTGTTGGTAAGCGGTGGCAGGGTCAACCATGGCGATGTAGCGCTGGTCGTGCTCGTGGAGGTAGTCGACTATCTCCCGAACCTTCTCGAGAGGGAATCGCTCGGGGTCAAGAGTAAAGATCCAGCGATTATACATATAGTCGATATCAGTCCACATGGTCTCCAAGGGAATCTCAGCAATGGAGTAGTTTGCAATAACCTATTTTTCCGGGTCAGCTTTAATCATAATTAAGCACTCGGCCATATATTACCTCAGCAAGATCAATCCAATCTCTGTAACCATAACGGCACTGGTGGAAACCCAACCCCCAGTAGGGCATCATGGTGGGAAGTCCAACAACTTCGGCGTACTGCTTCGCAACGGCAACCGGCTCAGGGCCAGCAAAGAAGTAAAGGTCCAAGACACCCCCTACGACATTATACTCCAAGCTTGACTTACCATCCACCGTCTCAAGCTTGATGTCCATACCATTGGAGTTCAAAAGGAAGGCACCGTGGGTGCCCGACTCGCGATGATCGAAGTAGATGGGGTGGTTCCCGTAGAGGTTGCTGTTCTGCGGGACGCCATAAGAGTCTCTGGACCAGAGAGTGCGGGTGTGGTTGATATTAGGGAGACGGAAAGAGTCAGTATGTTCTCCGAGACCGTAGATGTTGGGATCAGTGGGCAAAGAGGTTTTGAGGCGCAAGTACTGGCTCTCGAAGACGAGGGCATTCCCGGTAGTGTCGAACAGCTTCTCACCGGTGGAGGGCCGGGCAATGGTGAAAGCGAAGGGGGAAGCGGAGTAGGTAAAGGCAATGTCGGACGATTTCGCGGGCCCATTAGGTTTGCTGTCCGGGCGGGGGAATACTTCCTCCGGAACTTGGTATCGCTTCTCTTCGGGGTCGGTTATCCTAACATGAATGCGAGATTCTGGCGAAAAACTGTTAGTCAATTGCCCAGGTGATACAGCATAGGGCAAATTCATACTTGAGTCATACGTCACCTGCAGCTTCAAGTTTGCCAAATCCCTGCCATAGATGTTACAGGCAGCGCCAGCGAGCTGCAATTCGGCCGTGAGACCACTACTAGTTTCCCTGACGTTTGTCGCCTTGTAGCCCGGGCATGAATTGACATCGGGATCGCGAGGACCGATGACTGTAGCTGAGACTAAGCCAATGGATACCAAGATGACTGCGCTGATGAGGGACAGCATTTTGTAACGCACACAGAGGGGGAGAGAGAGAGGAATCACTGCAGTCGGCTCACCTCTGTCTGTTCACAGAACGGAAGGAGCGGATGGAAGGCAGGAGGAAAGCTGGGTGGCAGTTTAAACTCTCGTAAGAAGCTCGGGAGGAATCAGAGGGGGGAGGGGGAGTGGTATGATCTTACGGCTGTCCTACGTGGCTGCTAGCGGAAAGATGCACGGACCAACAGATTGACTACTGTATATCTGCCGGTGATCTGAGCCTATTGAGACTCGGGCGGAATTATTCCAGCCGTTTGAAGCAGAGCCGCCATCTTTCCATCAACGCCATGCCAGCTCAGGGCTCGATGAATTGGAATTGAAAATGAAAAGGAGTTCACTGGAGGTCTTACAACACTTCAGAGAAGTCTAAGAAAGATAAATAATATGATTCTCGCCGCCACCTGCTCGTCATAACATCACCCCCACATCTGGTTCCACCATTTGCGCTTCCTGTGTTGTCACTTGTCTTGCCTGAAAATATTTTACCCCTGTCTCCCGGGCAGTTGAGGTGTAGAAAATTGAAACTGCACTCCCGATTGGGGCAGGTGGCAAACATGTACAGTGCGTGTATGGTATTGTACACTGTACAGTACTGGTACTTGAACAGTACGAGTACAGTACGGCTTTTCTACTGAAAACTGCCATATTCACGGCATTCCAACCACTAGTATAATAGACTGATCCAGTCCGGATCTTTATCTATATGTGAAATAATCCCTTGCATTTACTTTCCGGCCCTTTGGAACCTTGTATCCGAAATGGCTGAGAAATCATTTAGAGTGCTACTGCCTATACGTTGGTCTTGGCGCAATTTCGTACGGGAAATGACAAGGCTTGGCGCTGTTCTCAACATCAGCTTTGCAATAATATCGCCTGCCAAAGTGGCCAACAATTCTCTTTACTATTGATTTTCAAACTCTTTACAACCTCAGGGCGCATTGAACGGAAAGCGTGAATATTGCTGTCTTCGGTGGAATACCCTTAACTGCCCGTGATTTTTTTGTAGCCATCTCGGTATGGGGGGTGGACTGAACGAATGCGGATCCCTATTTTTCTAATTCATCGAGGCCTTTGAAATTTTCGATTTATATCGGGTTCTTTGGTTCTCAAAAACTCAGACACCAACTGTTGCATGGGTTGCGAGCCGTGGTGGGGCCATAATATCATGCTCAAACAAGTGAAACCCCATTTGTATCATACGGCCTCGAGACTACGAGACGGCTAAAATTTTCTGTCGAGTATTTTTTGTCTAGTTTCCCGAAAACCTGTACTGCAGTTTTTGCGATGTGGATTGGTGCCCGCCACCGCAAGCATACTTGCTTCCTCCTGAGAAATACACGAAAAATGAAGCTCCGTGACCAAAGTAAAAGGGAACATACAACTGACAAGGAACGAAGACCCGTGTCAAACACTATGTAGAAAACCGTGGCAAGCCACCTCCCAACTTGAGCAATGCACTTCCACCCGCTACGAAAACACCCGTGACACCAAATAGCCTCCTGATACTTTCACAATTGAGTATCATCTAGGAGCGTATATTTTTTGAACCGCAAACATTGGAGCTAAGACGTGGTTGGCCTGAAATTGAGCGAATTTAGTCCGAAAAGAAAAGGAAATCGAGCATATGGCCTCCCCATCGTCTTTCCCCCATTCCCACAGACACCTAATCATCGGCACCTTACTAGTCTCAACGGTCATCCCAAATCCCAATCCAACATTTAATAAGTAGTTGGTCTAAATTCCAGCTGATGTATTCGAGGTCGACTTACGGGCAGGGCATGGATTATTGCGTAGTATCCCAGAGTTCAGCAGCATACTCCTGGAGCTGTTGCGCATCGAATATCAGATCGCCTTCTCTAGTACGCGGCTGGTGGAGCATCTCTGCCCAAATTCCGGGGGCGCCCGGAACAGCGTCACTGATGTCAAGTTCCTAGGTTTTGACCGCTGTGGTCGCGAGTACATCGGGGGTTGCGTGTGACCTTCGGGTTCGGTGCTGTAACGCTTTCCCATTTTTCAAAATGCAGGTGTCGGGCCGCGGTGGAAACGGTAATGAGTATAACATCTTCATTTCTCCACTAGGCATCTCCAACCACCAGTGGAAATCAGTACAAGGCGCTGGAGCGATTCGGAAACCCCACACTCGATGACGAGAGTTGGCCAGGAGTGTTTGTAAGGGCGAAACTCCCGCGGTCTGAAGGTGGAATCCCCTTCTTTTACTCTATCTGGGATGGTTAAGGTTGTGCTACCCCTACAGGCAAGTTGCCGATGCAACCCCATCTCAGTTGCCCTCGTGCTGGTATCTCTGGCAAACATCCTATTTGCTACTTCGTGGGTCGAGTTTTTAACGATTAAGGCTTGCTCGTGGTTGGGGTGCAAGAAACGGAGTCCTCTGTGTTTATTGTTGCGGATCCGGTCGATTTCGGCGAGCTGTTTGCTTTACTGGACGAAAGACCACGTAATGGCCGGCACTGCCGGATAGAGCTTGCTTGGCTTCCTCGGAAAACGAGTCGGGACTGTGATATCGCTTGGGCTCTACTCCTTCGAGACTCTCCGTGAGATAATACTCTGTATCGACTGGCACTGTCGGGAGCGGGGTTTCCGAGGTAGAAGTGGTACTATCGACATCTACAAAGTGCTCGGCGAAGGATGCCGCTTTGTAATACCAGGGCCAACTGCGAGAATTGAGATGTACCCGGCCAAAGTTGCCTAATGTCGGGTTGTTGGAGAATACAGTTGACGGTGCGGGGTAGGGAATTGCTTGCTCTTTGTCCTTATACAGGTCCCTGGCATGTACGGACCGGACACAGGGGGTCTTCTTGGCACTGGAATCTCAGCTCCCAAGACCCCGCCGTGTCCGGTCCGTACATGCCGGGCGGGGACTTGTACTCGAGTGCAAGTGTATGGGCGGGTCGTGGGCACTATTAATACAACAATTAGGCTTGGCAATATTTGATCTTGGTATAATAGGAGAGCAATCTACGAGCAATAGCAATAAGAGCAAGTTACTGGGTGCAGACAACCTTTGTCCCTCACGGCTTGGGTGTTGGTGCTTCTTGATTCCAGAGGATACGGGAGTTTTGTGGATTAGTTGGGAATATGCGGGATGGGTGTAGAGCTTTAGAAGAGTCTCTACTAAACATATTTTTCCTTTGTTGTCACGGGAGCCTGCGGAGAAATATGGAAATGTGTGATCCGCGGAAAGATCAGGACGCTTTGATTGTTTTACTTTTACATCTGTCTCAACTCTCAATTTGGCTTCAGGAGGACGAGCCGAGGGCGAAGTTATACCACTCATACATTCCTACACCGGTCAAGTACCCTCATATCCCGTTCACTCCATTACTGCGCTATTGTGTTGCTACCCGAGCCATCAACATTGTGATCATGAGTTATCACACAGGTTCCCTAATTTAAGCTAGTTTCCCCGCAAAGACCCTGACCATTTTCGAAATGCACCCGACTGTTGCCTGCACTCGAAACCGAAATTTGGTGCAAAATTAAAATGGCTCGTCAGGTACCGTGAGTGGCGGGAAGCGGTATGTGACTCCACCACTATGGCTCACCAGTGACGAGTTTGCGGCTGTATGAGTACTGTACCTCTCAATGGGCGTTCAGGAAGGTCAAAAGGAGCCTTGGGACCCACTGCCACCCGCTCTACTGCAAGAGATCCAGCCACGATCAAAGGAGACCCCATTCGGAAAAGGAAGCAGGAAATTCCGTCGCACAAACGACGGACGCTGCCGTTTTCCGCCCGAACAAAGGAAATGACTGTACGGTACTGTACAGTACATCAGACACTACTCGTATTATACGGGAGAAAGGCACTGCGTTTGCAAGGAGTACCTATCTGATTTACAGCACACCGGTGAGACGTTGTAGTCGGCTTCTTTGTTGCACACTACGGTGTTACGACTTAGGTTGGTGCCTCGCCGGGTAAACGAATATCCGGTGCGAAGGCGGTGATGCATGGAGGAATATGATATGGTGCTCCGTGGGGGTGCGCTACGGTAGGAGAAAAGTGTTGTGCGAGTGCTGTGCTGTGTGGTATGGATGCAGGAACGGGTTTGAGTGGGAGTGATGGAGGTGGTGGGTTTGCATCCTTGTGTCGGAATACCGGTGTTGATGGAAGTCGTGTTGGGTTGGTTGGCAGTCATCCTTGTGAGGAAAAAGGCTAAGATGGGGGTGTGAGATGCACGTGATGGCGGTTGGGATGATGATGAAGGCCAAAGAACCTTTTAACCCCTTTCTTTCTTTTGGCGCACAGTAATTACTTCCGGCATTATGAACGAAACGTCCTCGGTCAAGTAAAATTAAAGATTTTCCCAATTATAAAATAGGGCATAAAACATAAATCTGATCAACCGGGATAACCAATCACTCGGCTACGGTATGCGGGAAAAGGATCATATCCCATTCTGCCCAGTCAATGTCCCCGCTATAGTCATTGCCCAGATCCCAATTGGCGAAGTCCGCGTATTCTCCGGCCGCTACTTGTAACCCCGCCATACCCGCCATGCCACCCGCCGCGGCCGCTGGCGCAGTGCCTGAGCCTACCTGCTGCGGCATGACTCCCGCCTGGATCCCCGTCGTCGCCTCCTTAGGAATCACCGTACCCGTCCCCGCTGCCCCCTCCGCGGGCTTTTCAACGCTCTTAACCACGTCCTCCTCGGCCATCATTTTCCTCTTCCTCATCTGCTCCCTCGTCGTAGCAGCCACGGGCGAAGCTTCCCTACTCCCCTTAATCTTCCTAATAGCATCCTTATCCTCGGCAACCCTCTTGGTAAACAACATCAACGTCCCCGAGAGCACCATAAAGCACCACCTCCGCTCTTCGCACATGAACCTTGCCATATCGCTAACCTTGGCCACCGCCTCCCCGGCGGCACTTTGCAGCTGCGATGAGTACCCGCTAATGGGATCATGCATAATACTCAGCGCCACGAGGAAGCACCTCACTATAGCATAGAACAGAATACTCCAAATACTCGGCCCCGTGTACAGCAATTCCTTGCTCGCAAAGCCGAGGGCGTGGACGGCCTCGTTCGCGAGACGCAGGCGCGCGCTCGCGATGTCTGGTATGAAATGGTTGAAGAGCACGGCTTCCGCGTCGGAGGATGGCTTGAAGAAGGGGCCATAGAAGAGAAGGCGGATGGCGGCGTAGTTGAGTTCTAGGTGGGCTTGGGCTGTTGGTGAGAGCTTGTTGGAGGAGCGGAGTCGGGAACCGAGGGCGTTAACTTCCTCTTCGATTTGGCGGAATTGCGCGAGCGTTACGTGTGCATACCTATCGGCGCGGAAGCAGATAGGGTGGATGGCCCCGAGGACGAGGGCTTGATGGATTAGTTCTAGGAAGAATTCATGCGCGGGCGGAGCATCATTGTTGGCGGGGTCATTGCTGCCACCGTCGAGGTCCGTTGCTGTGGGTAAGGAAGTGCGGATATCCGCTACGTCGAGCATCAGCGGGTACCCCTTCCCCGTGCTCGTCCACCGATCCTTCGTGAAGAGCACCCAGAACAGCCTGCGGTGGAGTTCTGCCATGAATGGTGGTGAGGGGGGGTACGTAGACTCGTCGTGCAGCTTCAATTCTAGCGCCATCCGCACCGCGCTAGCTAGGCGCAGCGGCCAGGCTTCCACGCCTTCTAGCCCCTCGCACTGCATCTCCAACGTCAGGTGGATTAACGTGAGCGCTTGACACGCTTGCAAGCTTGGCGCATAGTTCGCGATGAGCTGCTTAAGCTGGTGCTCGAATACCCGCTTTATGTGCAGGAAGTCCCGTGTCGACACGATCGCCTCGGGCAGCCTTGCCGCCACGCCGTACATTGCCGAGAGCAGCAGCTGGCTTGGACGGGTGACGGGATCATCGAGATAGGCCTGCGTGATGATGGGGATGTACGGGTGCACACGCGTGAAGTACAGTTGTCGCAGGTAGGCCACCACCGGCTTGTCTAGGTGCAGCTCGTCACCCGGCTCTCGCTCTTGGGTCCAGCTGGCGGTGCGCTTGTGCTGTAATCCCAAGTCTTGTCGGAGGCGGAGAACTCGGTCCGCGCTGGGCCCGTCGGCCCGGAGGAAGCTGGATTTTCTGAGTTGGAAGCCGCCGAATGCGGAAGTGGAGCCGTTGAGGACTATTGCTCTGCGTTTTATCCCTTAGTTAGCTGGATATACGGGGGAATGAGGAAGGGGAGGAAGGACCCGTCTTTTGCTGTTTGAGAAGATAAATGTGTATCTTGAACTTCTAAATCTTTGGTGCATTCTAGTCCGTGTCTCGCGCACCAGGCGCAGCATGACGAACCTTCTGCTAGTTCACACTTTAGATGCCGGCGGCGGCAGTCCAGACATGATTTTCTGGGCTTGTGGTGGGCCATTTTATCCTCTTTCTTTCGCACACACACACTATCCTCTTCCTCTTTGGGAGCCTCGGTCGTCGGGGGTCGTGGGTATTTTCCGGAGATTTCGGCGGACCGCGCTGCTTCGCATCGGGGGATTTTGAG